>LOJH01000297.1:42063-63092 GCA_001685095.1 Ellobius talpinus | reverse complement strand
TGTGTGTGTGTGTTTACTTAATTTTATATGTAGTAGGAGTCAGTTGAATTGATCTTATGAATCCAAAGTCAAGAACTCCAAAATGATAGATGACAACTCCTTGAAATTTTTTCTCTCTTTTAGTTTTCTAAAATGAACACAGCTTTGTGTTACCACATCTTACTTAAACCCTTGTTTTCCATTCGCTTTAAAGCAAGATGCAAAGGCTGGCATGTTCATGCATGCCTGTCATGTCAGTACTTGGGAGGCTGATGCAAGAGGACTGTGAGTTCAAGGCCAGCTTGGGCTACACAATGAGAGCGTGTCTCTAAACCGCATCCAAAAGGCTGAGAAAATTACCGACAGGATCTATAGGGCCATGCTTGCCCCAGCCTATCTTTACTTGAACGGCCTCCTTTCCCTCCAAGCTGTAGCACTCTGGGATGCTTTAAATCTCTTGAATCCTAGGGTCCTTGAGTGTGCTATTGTGTCCACCTGGAATACTGTTTCCTCTTTCCTCCTCTTCTTCCCTTCTACACCAGTACTTCAGAGAGGCCACAGCAGAGGCTCTGGTAAAATGTCCCCTGGTGCCTTGTCTTCTAGACTTCTCGGTAGAGCTTGTTGTCACTGGAAGCAAATTAATTCTTGGTATGATTAGTTAGTCAGTGTCTTAGACTGTAAATACCAGGAAGTAATGGATGTTGGATCCTCAGTGCCTAGCTGAGTACTCAGTATATAGACTATTATCTAATTGTTCAATTAATTATTTAAAAACACATGCTTATTACAAAACAACTTACAGAAAGTACAGAAAAACAGAGAAGAAAATGAAAGTTTCTTTAATCAATAACTGTACCTCCTAAGATAACAAATATTAATATGTTGGTATATTGTCATGGGTTTTTTCCTTCTAAATGCAAACATGGTATATAAATAAGCATTGCCTGCCAAAAGCATATCCTGTGGCCATGTCCTCTTAAGATGGTCTAGCTCTTGCTGTTTGCTCCTCATGTCAGCTGAGAAAGTTCTGAGTTCCACCCAGCTATCTCTAAAGGAGATGAGATAAAATCCAGATCCTAGGAGCAAATGCAGGCTTCTCCCAACCATACCCCACTATCCCTAGTGGTTCTCAACCTTCCTAACACTGCAACCCATTTTTTTTTGGTTTTTCGAGACAGGGTTTCTTCTGTGGCTTTTGGAGACTGTCCCAGAACTAGCTCTTGTAGCCCAGGTTGGCCTCGAACTCACAGAGATCCGCCCCTGCCTCTGCCTCCCAAGTGCTGGGATCAAAGGCATGTGCCACCACCGCCCGGCTACACTGCAACCCTTTAATGCAGTTCCTCATATTGTGGTGACCCCCAACCATAAAATTATTTTTGTTGCTGCCCTATAACTGTAATTTTGCTACTGTTATAAGTTGTAATGTACGTATATGATATGCCAGATATCCACTATGCGACCCCTGTGGAAGGGTCATGCGACCCACAGGTAGAGAAACACTGCTCCACAGTATTGGCTCAGTCCTCTTAGTAGTTGGTATTCTTAAATATATAAAACCATGTCATTTCGCCGTTTTAAATTTATTTTCTTGCTATTGTCGTTTCTCTTTTCCCTGATTCACATTAAAGGAGATACCTTTCAGGATCGCCACGCCAGGCTGCACACTCCTGTCCCTTCTGTGACATGGGAAGTGACTGGAAACAGAGTGAGTGCCTAGATCGTCCCTACTTCCAAATAGATCGTCCCTACTTCCAAATAGATCATCCCTACTTCCAAATAGATCGTCCCTACTTCCAAATAGATCGTCCCTACTTCCAAACAACCACATTGTTTCTTTCTAAGTACCGGCCACTTTATCTCAGAGAACCTGTTCCTACCCATGGCTAAGTCCACAGGTCAAGGCATCTTCTTACTGTCTCAGAGATGTCACAGAACATGCTAGCAAGCCATTGAATCAGGACTGCAACCCAGTCAACCAGGTTCTGAGCCACTGTCCAAAGTGGTCCCACCCAGCAGCATGAACTATGAGGAGACCTCAGAGTCCTTAGAACGGAGGAATTTGTAGACACATTTTGCGCAACGGTACATACCTGCTTTATTTTTCTCTCCTGGAAAGATAAACTTTACATTTCATCAGATTCATTTAGAACAAGAAAAAAATGATGATGAATCTAAGTGAACAATTGTACTCATACTTGTTGCCGGTTACCAAGTACCATTGTAAGCACATATGCATTGAACCCCTTAATCCTCCTGATGACTCCATGAAATAGACAGCACTGTCCCCCTTTTATGGTCAAAGAAACTGAGGCATGGGGAGACCAGTACTGTGTCAGGTTACACAGATGTTCAGAACTAAAGGGAATCCCTTCCGTGTGATTTCACTCTCACCACCACAGGAAGCAAACGCCTCCTTGGTAAATGTAGCAATTTAAATGTGCATCTTCTGGCCCCTGAACTTAGGTTATGCCTGTTAATGATTGCAACCAATGCTGCATTTTTTCCTTCCTCTAGGAAAGGAAAAGCTTTTGCTCAATGGAGTCGATGGTGGCTCCTACCCTCCAGGATATGGTGGAATAGAAGAAACAACTCCCCTTCCTAGGATGAGTCCTTATAATGACATGAACTGATTCTTACCTACTTTTAACAAGATTGTGGTCCTTCTGCTGTGCAGTCTAGACAGTCAAATTCTTGATGGTTGAGCTCTGTATTAGCAGGGAGGCCTTTTGCTTCGAGCAGATCCTGGAAAAAGAGGTTATGAGAAGGGATTAGTCTAGCACCATCGTATGTGTGGCAGGATGTCAAAATTTGCACATCTGTAATGTGTGCATGTGTGATTACACACGTCCATGGTCACTGCTACAGTACACACAGACGAAACCATGTTTGATTGGTTATATTGACTCAGATGAATGGAATTTAAATTATACGATACTTTCTCTGTTCCTTTGGAGGGAACGAGACATGACCTAAGCTGTTCCCAGAAGCCTTTCTGCTCCACACACTTTACAGTTTTTCCCTTTGCAGATGGAAAAACAGAGCTGAGGGAGACAGGCTCATTGTTCGGCAGCTTCTAGGAGATTTAACAGAAAGCTAAGAAGAAACTTATGACTTTATTCTCCCTGCTGGGGATTTAGCATTTTCTTGATTAAGTGACATTGAGACAAAAAACTGAAATAACAGAGTCTCAGAGATGAGAATTGAGTCCCCGCCCCCCCCAGGGTCCAGATGAAGCAAAAGACAAAACAGGAAGCATGCACACTTGAAACCTGAGGCTTTGGTGACACCCACACAGCCTCCCTAGCCTCAGCTGAGCGGGTGTGGAAGAAAGTTCTGGAAAATGCACCCTGGGCAGGCTTTGGAGAGGATGCTCTTCTACCTTTTTTTCTTTTAATGTTAAAATCTTGGCAGAGTCCCACGTTCAGGCCCATTAAGATCCGGAAAAGAAAAGCGGGGAGGGAGGAAGAAGAAAGAGAGAGTTTTTCAAAGACACAATGAACACATCCACTCTTGAAAAAAAAATCCTTCTCCAGAAAGCTTTTGTAAAAATGTTTTTCAGCTTTGAAAAATGGGGAGATTGGAATGCTGTTGGGACCGTGGAATGACTATTAAATGTGCCATTTGATTAGCTCTCGTGTGCATGCACCTTAACCTCGCTCCATCCTTGGAGAGAAACAGCCTTGTCTTCTCCCCAAGTGGAATGGAACCCATTTCTATGGATGGACTAGATCGGCCTGTGTATTGATGCGGTTGGCTGGAGTGCAGAGGACAATTTGTTCTCATGTGCTGGCTCCAAAATAAGAGCCTCCTGCTCTGAGAAGTTTCCTTCCAGCCCCCTCCGATGCAATCAAGGGTCCGCCAAATCCTTCCTCCGGTCTCAGGTTTCCATCACATAAACTACGCTAATCAAACAGTCTCCTTCCAATGCAGAACAAGGCTATTCAGAATAAGCATTTCCCAACAAGCCCGTGGCTCATGTAACTAGAGCCCAACGCACTAACTGTGAGAAATCCGGTCTCTCGCTCAGGTGAGCTTCGTGTCTACCGAATCCCAGGGCTGAGTTTTGCCCTCGCTGGCTAAAGCAGGATTGATTTCAGACAGACAAAGGGCTTCTTCCCGGTTCCACATTGGCTGAGCTCAGCTTCAGGAGGCCAGTGGATACCGTACTTTAGGACCTCCCCCTCCTCGGTGAACCCAAAGCACAGTCTTATAGTCAACGCAATTAAATACTTCTAGGAAGCTGTTGAGTGGCTACTTGGCATTCCCGCTGTATGATATTTAAGCCATCTCCTATTTCAGAGTATTTAAATGAGTCCCATTTGGGGAGTGATTATAATTATTTCATGAGGAATGCTCTGTTATATAAATATTTATGCCACTGTTTCCATAAATTCCTAGCAATGGAATTTCTGAGTCAAGGATATGCCCATTTTGATGGTTTTTTTGTCACGTGTTGCCAAATCACTTTCCAGAAAGGTGAAATGGATTTATACTCCCATCAGCCACTGCCAGATACCACATCCAAAATCATTTTACAATTTTTTTATGAAAATGATTAAGTAGGAAAGAAAAAAAAAGCTCTCCCTTAGGAAAACATTGTACATACAAGCAATGTCTGGTGAGCCATCCATCTATTCTCTTGTCTGCTGCTAGGAAAATGTCCCCAGGAGGGAAGCACAGCAGTACACAGCTGCCAGGCCTCTTACAGCGGATGCACCACCTGCCCGCTAGGTTCAAGTCCTGTGTCCTTCCTTTCCTCCTCGCTGCCTTGCAGATTCCAGTTGCAGCTCTGATGGCGAATCTTCAAGGTGCTCTGGGAAGACGTGAACAGAACTTGCTAGCTGAGGAGAAAGGAAGGCTCAGGTTCCATGCTGTCAGCGGCAACCTCCTATAAACAGAGGCTGACACATCCAGCCCTTGCTGTTAATCTGCTGTCTAGACTTGATTGCTTTTCCCTGTCTTCTTCGAAGCGTCAGCTTTTGACCTTGCTTCTGTTCTTGCTTAGGCACAGGTGACTGCCTTCAGCCATTCCTTCTTGCATGGATTCGATGGCCAAGCTATGTGTCATCTAAGCGACTACAATGACCCAATGACCGCATCCTAGCCTCTTCCCTCTATATACTGAAGGAAAGGCTTCTGGCCATGAGGGACAAAGTAAAGGGCTAGTCCCCGCAGAAATCGGAGCAGACAACCCTTGCCGATTGTGGGCAGCATTATAAAGTGTGTTTTTAAATTAATTGCTTAACTGACATCTAAAACTATATATTATGCATATTAATGGGGGCATATACCATGTGATCAAAAAAGATTTACTTTATTATTTTGTAATTGTATGCATGCGCCTACAGGGAGGGATGTGCATGTGAGTGCAGGTGTCCACAGAAGCCAGCAGAGGGCATCAGATCCCCAGGATCTATAGTCACAGTCAGGGGTGAGCTGCCCAGGGTGCGGAGGACTACACTCTAGTCCTCTGGAAGAGCAGCAAGTGCTCTTACCCAGTGAACCACCAGCCCAGTGCCCCTTGCTGTGTTTTCATACAGGAATATGTTTAGCACCAGGAAAGTGTGGATGGGACCATTAAGAAAAGAGTTTGAGGGTTGCTACATTTATAGTAGAAACAAGTTACTAGCAAAATGATTTTGGATAAGGTTTATTTTACATATATTTTTTCATAGGACTGGTTCTCCGTCTCCTCCACATTGCCAAATCCCCAGCACCCTCATTCTAATGTATGCTTGCTCAGTTACCTCCTTCCCCACCATGTAAATTTATTAAGCATTTGCTGTATGCCAAGCATTCTTGTTCCCTAACATAAAAATGTTCTCATTTAATCCTCTCAACTGCAACCACATACTTGGAGTGCTGTTATTATTATAATTCCTGCAGGAAGAGATTGAAACATAAGCAATTATGAAGCTTGTTAAAGATGACAGAGCTAGCGGGGGAAGCATTCTGGCTCTTAGAAACGCACCACTAACCAATATTCTCTATCTAGATAGAGTCTAGAGTCTATCTAGATTCTTCTGTTTGAAATTTTTCATACACATACTTATCCTGGTAATATCTTATCTGAGTCTTGTAAGCTAATCTGATTATCACAATGTAGGTCGAAAATGGGCTAATTTTTTTCCTATTTCAGTAAATTGGTAGTTGACTAGAACTTGCACTGTGAAAAGCCTAGTTGTAGTGTTGGCAGTGAGGGACATCCAAGAATGACAAGCCAAATGGGAAGAGTGATCGAGATGAGTGCAAGAAAGGTCTAGTAGGTAGGATGGTCTTGGGAAAGGTTGGGTACGCCTGCGACATCTTCAGTCACTGGCTCACTCAGCATATGGGGCAAGACATACAATAGATATAATGTGTAAGCCTTTATCAAGAATGACTGACTGGGTGTTAGGAAAAACGGCTTTTTCTCCTGTCCCCAAGTGGAAACCATGGGACTTAGTTAGAGAAAGTTGCATGTAAGAGCCTTTTCTCCCCATCTTTTGCCGTTACTGAAATGATTAGGATCTTAGAGCTGATGTATAAATTCAATTTGGCAGTGTGATTTTCCTTGACAAGCTGTTACTAAATTGACTGTGTATCTTAAAAAAGAAATCAGGTGTTATCTTGATGGGATTGCTTTTATATGTGATATTATTTTTCCCTTGAAATTTTTAATTTTCTCTCTTTGTTGTATCCATTTAAGACTCTGATCATTATGTATTGATGTGGGATGTCCTTCTGAATATGTGTTGCTTTTATTGGTTGATGAGTAAAGCTGTTTCAGTAAAAAAAAAAAGACTGACTGTTCATGTGTTTGCCTTTGTGATTAAGAAATCCAAGTCTCTAGAGAACCGCTACAGTCTGTCAATGATGACTGAACACTACGTTTAATGGAAACTACATAATTCCACCATGGTCTATCCACCACATCTTGTTTCCGCCTACATTTTTTTGATTAAGGCAAGCAACAGGAGTATGATGCATGACTCGCATGGATCTATCTGCACCCCCAGGCTAGCATAAACCAACTGAAACATCACATACCCACATCAAGTTGTCACGTCTTTTTTCATTTGACTGACCCACAGCATCCCACATATAATTTGCTCTCCTGATTCTCTTTGGGGCTGGGCAGTTTATGTTAGAGAGAGGAGGATGTGCTGGAAGGTGTGGCCAAGGAATAATATCATCTTTGGCGTGCATCTGTCTACTTTGGTCCTGGAAAAGTATACTTAGAAGATTTTGATGAGTCATGAAGGTGGTGCTGACATGTAGAACAATATTTTTCATGCTCTGCAAGACGAATAACTACACAGTGCCTCCAAGTGGAAGCCCACGAATGCCTGCTGGTCAGAACAAGTGAGCGAGCAGTTGAACTCCGTGGTGGGATCAACCCACCCACACCACAGTTAGGATGGGTAGGATGGTACATTGAAGACCGAGTCTTTAAGAGTGTCCTTAAGGGACTGCCAGGAGTTAGTAAGACATTCTCATTTGTCCATTCATGATCTAGGAATTAAAGACGTTCCCACGTCTAAGATTACACTTGTGTCTTCCAGGAACATTCATAGACTTCCGTAAGAGTACATTGCTTTGCCCTGTTGATTTTTACAAACTGACGGGAAAAGGGAAATCTTTTGTTTCCTCCATGTCAACCTAACACCTACTCATATACTGATGGAGCTCTCTCTTAAAGGAACTAAAAGGAATTTATGAATATTATAATGTGCTCTACACTGCTTTCCCATATGCCCTTTCTGGAGCCATGGGGGGAAGTCTATACGCTGGGATCTGCATGTCACACTGTCTCAGCATCAGAAGTCCGTCCTGATGCCATCCATTTCAAGTTAAGCGTGTTCAGGAGGGTGCCCTAGTGGGGACTTGTGTTTAGTATCCTCTGGGCAGGAAGCTGTTCCCAAGTTCCAGGAGGCATACTGGATCTGCCCAGCCCACAGTGTAGGGACTAATGGAGACACAGAACTAGTTGAAAGTTGTTTATTTTTATTTTTTATTTCCTAGTAGAAAGTCCCAGAGCTGGAACAAAAAAAGCACACACGCGATTACCAGCTCATGTGCATGTCCTTCTGTCCCCCCAAAACTGACTGTCCCACAAACCACACACCTTTTCTCAGGACTCAGTTCGAAACAAGAGCTGGTCCAAAGCCACTGAAAGGAAAGAAGAGAGTGCTCTTAGTAGAGAGTGGATGTTTCCAGCTGTCAAGGGTGCTTTTGATGCAGAAGGTTCTGGAAGATACGGTTAAATTACAGAAGTCTACTAAATGGATAAACTGCCTCTGATATTGGGTGCATCCCCACTGGAGTTGATCTCATGATGGGAAAGTTCTAGCTGCAGCCCTAGCTTTAGCACAGGGTTAGTCAGTCCCATTATAGGTCCTGCCAATTTACCAAACACAGACTAAGAAACTGGCTGAGGAGATACTTCAGCCAGGAAAGGGCTTGCAGGGCAGCACAACCAGAGGATCTAAGATTGATCCCCAGAGTTGACGTGGGTGTGGTGTCAGGTGCTTGTAATCTCACCACTGGGGGAGGGGAAAATAAGACTATCTCTGTGGTTCTCTGGCCAGTTGTGCTGGTGCACACTTGTAGGATTTGCTGAAGGAGGCAGAGGCAGGAGGATCGCAAGTTCAAGGCCAGTCTGGGGTTATCTGGCCAGACAGTCTAATTGATTCAGATTTGGTGAACCCTGGGTCTCAATAAGAGTTCTGTCTAAGAAAACAAAAACAAACAAATAAACAACAACAACCAAAAGGTAGACAGCTCCGAAAGTGCAATAGCCAAGGTTGTCTTCTGGTCTCCACATGCACACAGGCACAAATATGCACTCTCCTACATGAATATGTGCATACACACATGCACAAAACACCCTAATGTGACCCCTTTTTGACTGTGGCTTGGGACTTGCTTCAAAGAACAGAACAGGGGGAATAAACGTGGGAGTTGCTTTACACAGAGGGGCCTGGTAGATGCTAGCTGGGCCAGGGGCTCAAAGGAATCCAAATTCTGGTCTTTGCCAGCTTCAGTTTGGATTGTTTACTGCAGGGACACTGATCAAGTCATATATTATAAAGAAACCTCCCCTTACCCCTAACTCAACGTTAGCATCCATAGTAAAACCCATTGGTCCACGATAGCCTGGACCTCCTGATATGTGTGATGGGAACAGCGGTACACCTCTATCATCTCCTTCATGGCAAAGCCATAACCTCAACCTAATTATGAGAGGGGGAAAGCCTCAGTTGAGGGGTATTCTACAGAACACTCAACCCAGCAATTCTTGGAGTTTGTTGCAATTCTTGCCTCTGTTCCCCATCTGTTGTTGGATGAATGTTCTATGATGATATTTCAGATAATTATCAGTCTGACTACAGGTAAGGTCAGTTCAGACAGACACCCTCCTCTATTTCTTAGGGTCTCAGTTGGGTTCATCCCTGTGGGTTCTTGGGCATTTTTCTAGAGCCAGGTTTCTTGCTAACTCCATAAGCGAAGTCTGAGGAACGTTGTCTTAGCCAAGAGGATCCAAAGAAAATGCAACGGCAAATGTAGAATGCTGGACCAAAAACAACAACAACAACAAAACCGCTAGTGAAACATATACCTCATGACATTGTAGCTGGACAAATGTGTCACAGAAATATAAGGCGATAACAATGGAGCACGGGGAAAACACAAGTTTCTGTTCTCTTTCCATTGTTTCTATAAATCTAAAATTGTTCTAAAATAAAGTTAATCGGGAGCTGAAGAGCCATCTCTCAATGCACACTTTTTGCATTGGCGTTATGAATCATGTGGATACATTAACTCTGTCTCTGCGTGTGTGTGTGTGTGTGTGTGTGGTGTGTGTGTGTGTGTGTAGCACGTACCTCCTGGGACTATAGCCTGCTTCAACATGTTGAAAGAGAACAATGACAAAGGGGATGCTTATTAGGCAAAATGTTAATTTTTAAAAGTATAGCTTGCATAGCAAATGAGGGCCAGACATATGGGGATAAGGTTGCCATTTGCAAATGCGCTCGCCCACAAGGAGCTATTTGTGGCTGCCTGTCTGGACTGCCGGGTTGTGAGTGTGAAGTTTTGAAAAAGCAATTTGGCTCTGAGGGGGCCCTTGAGAGTTAGCTCTCTTGCAAGCTTCTGGCCCTTCCTTTCTGGGTGCTTATTTTCCATGACTGTTTAATGGCAAGCAGCGCCTCTCATTCACTCTGCTGCAAAGACCCGGTGTCAGACAGGAAGGGAGGGTTGTATATTATAGATCTGAGCCCTAATAAATAAATTCAGAGGCTGATATCATGCTGTATAATGGAGTGTGGGAAAAGAGCAATAAAGATCAGGCAACAGAGTCTTCCCAGGAGGCCCAGGAAGGGGGCAGGAGGTGGGGAGAGGCTGAACTTGGGCCAAATGGTAGGAGTTGAGGATGGAGCTGTGAGCCGCAAGCAATGCGGCTGAACAAAGTTCGTCTCAGCTGAGGTTTCAGGGCAAGGCGCTCTGTGGAGAAGCCAAAGAGAAAGGTTACAGGAAAACACTGTCGCTTCATTTTAAAGCCAAATCAAAGCCCTCCAACTGTCCTGATGTCATCCATTGATTGGGCCTTGTTGGTAGAGGGTGTCTGGAATCTGAAAGTCCCATCTTCTTTTGCTGTGAAATCTTGCCCCTGTGCTATGGGGTTCCCAGTTCATCTACCTAGATTCTTGAATGTATTGAAGCTGTCTAGATGGATGAGACTGAATGAGTGTTAACATCTCTTCCAGTCTCTGAAATGCCCTTGTGTATGGAAAATGGGCTTCATAGTTTGAGTCTTCCCAGCTGGGAGGACTGAGTAAGAGAAGAAGATAACTAGTCGGTGAAAAATTAGAGATGGAACTCAATGGCTCTTTTTGCTTGTTTGTTTGTTTGTTTGGATTTTTTAAAGGTGTCTTGACAGGCTGAAAACATCTCCTGGGGTTTTCAAGTCTCTTAAATGTTAAGAGCGTGAAGCTGGCCACTGGGAATAAAATGTAGAAATGAGAGTTGGTCAGACAGACGAAATTCTGAGGCTCAGTTTCACTCCTGGGTTTGAACCAGCTCAGGAGGGATCTCTGGTCTTCAGAGAAGGCGTGGTCCACACAAGGAACTGGAAGCTTTTTGTCCATGCAGAGTTTCTTTTCTCAAACACTGCTTATCTACCGTGAGGTCAGCAGCCTTTATTGAAAGACTATCTCACAGCACACGGAAGGAGGTTCACCCTCAGATGGTTCACAAGCCAAAAAGTTCAGTTAATGGTATTTGGAGCCCAAATACTTTCCATTAGCCTGTCAATCAACCCGAGGAACACTGCTTGTGTGAGAATTCTAAGACAAGGCTACGAGGCTGCCCCATGTCTTCTAAAGCCCATCCATGTATGTGAGGGAACTTTGCGGTAAAATCCCACTGGTTGTCTTGAAAAGACACACATGAGGATACCAGACATGAAAATGCTCTCTGGTCTGATTTGCCAAATAAATGACAAAAAAAATAAAAGGACCCAATCAACTAAACAGAACTAAAGCAAGATGCTGAGCAATAAGGGACCATTTCAAAGATATCATTAGGATCTTTTTCTAGGTCCTTGATGCATTAATTTCATAGCTGAAACAGAATAACACACATCAAATTGTGTAACAAGAGCCATATCTATGCAGAGGCTTAGAGCCAGTCTGACAACTTTTCTGAGATTAGAAAAGAGGAAAAAATATCTCTTTGCAAACCTAGTTTTCACTGCTCTGTGGAGATGGGCATGACCAGGCAGTGCTTGGGGGAAGAAGCCCTCTGCTCCAGAGAACTCGGAGATAATGAGGAAGCAACACCTGAGGACAACCTCTGGGGACCATCTGAATTACAAATATACATCTACATCGCCTTCTAGCAAAACATCAGATGGGAGAGCCTGCAGCTGAAACCCTTCCTTGTCCTACTGAACGAATGCTTTAGCAAATGGTCCAAGGATGGAGCCCTAGGAAGACAGCAGAAGGGAGAAGGGAGGAGGAAGCAGAGGATTGTCAGGAGCTGGAGGGGATGGCAAAGAGGGAAAATAAGAAGCCGCTTCAAAGGCAGCTGTGCCCTAATCAGTGAGTGTGTTTGGGGGCATCAGATCCACTCCTGGAGAGCAGAATGAATCAGAGCAAGAGAGATGAGAGGAGAAGCTGGTCAGGACTCAGGTGGGCATTGCCCTTCTATGCTTCTTCATCCCCTTCACAAGGATGAAGGAATGGAGAGAGGGGTGGTAGGTAGAAGAGGAAGATGGCTCAGAACTTTCCTAAGGTGAAAAAAAAGTGAGAGTCAACAGATTGAAAGGTGAGAAGGAGGAGGAGACAAGAGAGAAAAGAAAAGGCAAAACCTAAACCCATAACACAGTCCCAACAACACTGTCCATGCCTGTGCCCCATATAACGTTAGCTCGGTAGGAAGTCCCCTGGGGGTTAAGCATCCAAAGACAATTTCCAAGAAATAAATGTCTGCCACCCATCAGGGGTCTCCTGATGGGTCCATCTCTCAGGGTCTCCGACCCTAAGGTCCAATTGCTGCCAAGCAGCACCCCACTTGCTACGCACCTTTGTCTTACTTTTCCTCATTTCCTGACTAATCTGAAACCTTCACCTTTGTCCTAAATCTGAAGTTCAAGATTCCTTTTTATAAAAAATGACCTGCCACTATAGCATGTAATTTTTATGAATGTCTACCCAAGGCTAGGAGCACCAAGTAATAAGATTCAAATCCCCATAGCCACATTATTCTGCCAATCCCCCCTTTCCCCCAGATTTACCAGAGTGCAGGCTGCCTGCCAGGAAAATACAATAAAATGTGGGAACAGGAATAAATAAAAATAAAATGTTAAATTATGTATCTTTGCCTCCTTAGTGTTTCTCTTTCAGACTTTAATCCTCTCCTATTTTTCCCATGATATGTTACTTTCTACCCAACTTTGCCCTTGCCTCCCATGTTGATTTTAATACACCTACCCTTTCCTTATGAATTTTCCAGGTCAAGAGGTCACTCTCTGCACCGCCTTCCAACGTCCTTTCTTGCCATTTCTCATGTCCCTATGTGGGGAGCTAGTCCTTCCAGCTGAAGTCATTTTTGTCCTGTGGGTTCTGGATCATGACTTCGTGTCTTGGCCGAATCTCTGGAAAAGTCTTACCTGGTTTTCAGTATCCCAGCATTCCCTTCTGGTTTCCCAGTGTATTTCTTTGAGACATTCTTTAACCCTCAAACTCCCTGTCCTTCCTAACAGGCAGTTGTAGCAGGTGTGTGTGCGGACGCACTTCCCTTCCCTTTGTCCCGCTGGAAAAACTTCTAATAGGTTTTCCTTCCTGCTGTGTGTGCTAGCTACATCTCTGGCTAGACTGGTCCAGGAGGTCTCCATTGCTATCAGGAGCCAGTGTTTTGAGAGAAGCAGTGCTGGGGAATGAGAGCAACTGGAGCTTTTTACCACTCAGAGACCCATTCTACAGTTGAGTCACACACAGTAAGCAGCTGGAATTCATTAATGGAGCCATCTGATTTGGGGGTGTGTATGATATAGTTTGGACATAATCTAGAAAAGCCCATGTGTTGGAAGCTTTGTCTCCAATGTAGCCCTGTTATGAAGTGCAACCTTGGGGG
The DNA here is from genome assembly GCA_001685095.1 of Ellobius talpinus. Classification (NCBI taxonomy): domain Eukaryota; kingdom Metazoa; phylum Chordata; class Mammalia; order Rodentia; family Cricetidae; genus Ellobius; species Ellobius talpinus. Next base: position 49,496 of record LOJH01000297.1, on the reverse strand, counting down.
CCACCAGGGCTCTGCCCTCGCCTGTAGATTCCTGTGTGTATGGAGTACTGCTTTAGTAAATTAAAGGGTTCTGTTGAGAGTGGCTTTCTTATAAAAGTGGGTTCTGTCTGATATGCCTGGGCCATCTCATCTTGTTGCTCCCCCTCCTTTGTGAGACTGCAAAGAGGCCTTCCCCAGCTGTTGCCACACTCTCGAGGACTTCCTAGACTCCAGAACCATGAGCTTAAAAAAGACTTATAGTCTTCGTAACTTAACTACCATGTATAGGGAAGAAAATAGTCTAGAACAGATGGAGTGGTGAGGTTTCAGGACCTTTCTAGAATCTCCTAGCCCTACACTGCATCTCCTACCATTAATCACAGAGCTCAAAAATCCTAAAGCTCCTGCGCCCACACATTCCTCATGCCCATGGTGAGAACACACTTGAGTCCTCTCAAGGGCTTGGTAAGGATGCTGGTTCCCAAAGCTTACACAGTAAATCCTCCCCGACATTACAACCTCTCTGAGCCCACACTCCCTCCTCGCTCCTATACCAGGCAGCTCTGACATCTCCACCTCTTTTCTTGTGAGCCATTTTCTCTGTAGCCTTGCAGCAACAGAAAGGACAAAAATGATTCATGGGTACTCTTTGCCATAAAGTTGAAACTCATAACACAATTCTCTAAAACTTTGCAGTTGGTGAAACCATAACAACTCAAATATTATTCTTGCAAGCTTTTTTCCCCTTTCATTTTAACAATGGAAGCTATTCCTCTGGGTAACATGAAGTAATTCGACTGATAGGTTAACTGAGGTCTGAGAGGTCATGGAACCAGCTGGGACAGTGACAGTGTTGTCCTTCTGTTTCTGTGGGGTTCTGTTTTTGTGGGGTGGCAGTGCCTCTGGACTTGTGAGGCTAATCTAACTCCACTGGGGTAGAAGTGACAGGAAACCTTTGTTAAGGAGAAACCATGGGTCAACAGACATGGAAATGACTCAGAGTCTTCAGACAGAGCCCTGTCAAAGTTTCACACCCTTGCCTTGGTGAAAAGAGACAGCATGAAGGATATAGAGCCCTCTTCGGTTTTTGAGTTCAATGGCACGGTGCTTACCAGGCTATTGGTTCTAAAAAGATTATCTGTTATCTATTTGCAACTCAAACTCAAACTTGGCATTCTGGACTTTATCTAATAGTATGACTGCCATACTTCATTCCCAAGGAGGGCCAAAACCGCTACCCATCTGTAGCAATTACCTCCAACACACCTAGGAGTCTCAAATTCTGCCTCTGCTCCAAATCCAAAGGAGGGTTATGTAGTCCAAGTTCTCGTCCTTGCCAGCTTCGGTTTGGATTGTTTACTTCAGGGACACTGGTTAAGTCATATATTATAAAGAAGCCTCCCCTTACCCCTAATTCAAAACAGCTGGACCAGCTTTTCCTGCCAGCCAAGCCTTCCTGTGCATGCCTTTGGAGGGGACAGGGCTTGGGATGAGGGTAATGGGGGGGACAGCTTTAATATTAAGCAAGGGCATCTCCTTGTGCCCTTGTGGAAATACTCTTTACAGAGTGTCAGGTTACAAAGCCTGAGGTTGGGGGAGACAGGGACAGGGCATGAAGAGGCACAATGTGTGAGGATCAAAGAACCCAGCCTGTCAAGTGCCGTGATATTTCTTCAGTGAGGAAACGGGTTCACATTTTCTCCCCGAGGCTTTTCAGACAAAAGCCTAGGTTCCGCTCGAAACTCTAAGACATTTATTAAGACGCCAAACTGTGCCTGTCCACAAAGCCTTGGTCCCACTCGGTTTTCAACTCTGAGGGCGGGAGAACATTTCATGACGGGGCTGTGAGGGTCACAGTCAGGTGAGTACGGACGTTTTGAAACGGGGGTGCAAAAGGTGAGGGGTGAGTTCACTTTTAAGGTTCATTTTAAAATGAAGAGGATGTTTGGCCTAAAGCTATGAGGTGGTGAAGGGCTGGCTTCGGGGCGCGCCCTCAGCTCATCTCTCCTCTCCCCTCCCTGCAGAGCTGGAGAAGAGGGGAGAGGGAGGGAGCGGCTGGGAGGAAGGCTGCCATGAGTCCAGTGGACCGCATTACTCCTCTCGCAGATACTTCCAAAGTTGCCTTTCTGGAGAGAATCCAGTTTGCTTTAATTTCATTTTACAGTCAGCTCGGTCTGAGTGGACATGAAAGTGCAGTCAAGGTCAGCAGGCCACGGGATGAAACAGACCGACGAGGCGCAGGTCCACCTTCGCGTCTATTGACCAGAAACATAACATTAGCTATGCTGAGGAAATCAACAGAAGATAAAATCAAAGCCCAGTCTTCGCTTGGCTCCAAGGCAGGCCCTATATTTGCCTTTACGCAAGCTTTGGAATATCTGCTCTAGCCTGACAGGCATTTGAAAGAACAGACGCTCTTTGAGAAAATCAAGGAGGCACTTCCACTGCTCGGATGCTGCCCGTCAAGATGCCAGCACAGATAGAGCAGGTCTGTGGACTCGGATGCCTGTCTGCCTCCAGGGCAAGGCAAGACCAGTGTTTTCTGTCTTGTTTTATCTCTGTGCTGACTATTGTACCTAGGGCCTGGAGAATGCTAGGCATGTCCTCGACTATTGAGTTACATACCCCATGCTTTCTTCATTTTTAAATTTTATTTTTGAGACAGGGTCTCATTTAGTTCCTCGGGCTGCTCTTGAACTTGCTCAGACAGACCATGATCTTGCAATCCTCCTGCCTCCGTCTCCAGAGTAGCTAGGGTTATAGACCTGAATTTTTCCTTTCCACTTGACATGATCCTAAATGTTTCTTAAAGCCATGAAGAAGATTCCGAAGGGATGGCCTTTAGCTGATGAGGAGGGAGGAGGCGATGATGTTGCCATCAAGGCTGAGGTGATGTGGGTGAAGTCAGAAAGATACATGAAAAGTGGGTAGAAAAGGCCGGACCCAGGAGCACAGGGGTGCTTCTGCAGATGCAATAGAAACTCCAATATGAGTTAAGCCAGGTCTGGGGGTACAGGCCTACAATCCCAGTCACTTAAGAGGCCAAGATGGGCCTCAGCTTAGGCAACTTCCTGAGATCTTGTCTCAAAGTAAAGAAAAGAAGCTGAAGATTTAGTTTAGTGGCAGAGCACCTGCCTAACACTGAGAGGCACTGGATTCAAATCTCTCAGTTCCCCCAGCCCCACAAAGATACACGATAAACTCAGGGCACACGAAGTACTAGAGATGTAGCTCAGTGGTAAAGCATTTGCACAGCACACAGAAGCCTTTGATGGATTTTAGCTCCCAAACCACAAAAAGATGAACTAAGGAGATCATCATTGTCATAATCATCATTGTAATTCCCTCTCCCTCACTCCCCTCTCTCTTGGGATATAACTTATAGTAAAGGTTATGAGTCTAACAGAGTTTGATGAATTTTCACAAACGTAGTCTGTCTTGACACCCTTCAGTTCAGATATAGAACAAAGCCTAGAGTAAAGGCACCCTGAGCACAGCATTCCAAGGTATCACAGTTTCAAACCTTTAAAACATCAGAATATCCTGCACCCCTAATCTGGTCCCAGCTCTTTGCTGTGAAAAGAGTCATATTAAATAAATTAATACAGATAACTGCTTTGGTTTTGTAACGCCAGGCTACACAGAAATAAGCTTTGCTTTCACCTTGGAGTTTAGCCAGCACTAGCGTGACTTTTAGCATGCAGGCTTTCAGAACACAAGGTCCCCTAAGCCTAGAAGATGTGCTAAACTTTCTAGGGAGTAACGTGAGCACGGATGATGAACTTGGAGAAGGAGAGTCAAAATGGGGAAGGTTCCCACCCTTCAGAAAGGCTGAATAGGATCGCCTCCACCCATTTACCATGACTTAGTTTCCTGGTATCTTTTGACTTTTAGTATTTGTTTGAAATCCCTAGACTTTCTTCCAACCTGACAGTGAAAGTGCTCGGTATCTAGATTGCCAAGTAACTGTGGAGAGAGGTGGCCTGAGAATGCTTCAGAGCCAAGGGTTTCACTAGCCAGCGGCTGGGAACCTGCAAAGGATGGTGTGCTGTTACCTTGGCTCAGGGACACAGTAGAGTCCCAGAGGCCCTGGTGGTCCTGCTAGGTGTCTCATAGCAGTGCTAAGCTGCAGTGTGGATTCTGAGCTCGGCACAGAAGCTCTTTGTATCACAGGAACCTGGGCCAGATGGAAGAACGGATCTGCGGCTGTGCGGGCTAGAGCACAATAGAAGCAGAGATGTGCTCCTTTCCTAAGCAGCGGCAAAACCCGGAGAAGAGGAAAGCCCCAGGTGAAAAGTCTAGATGAATTAGATAATTAAATGCCAAGCGCTTATTCAGTACCCATTGTTCACAAATTCGTCTACTTTGCAAATGTTTATAAATGTTTCATGAACATCTGCACTGGCCAAAGTTCTTCAATAAGAAAAACAAACAAACAAAACCCAGAACCAACAGGATGTTGTCAAATGTGCAAAGAGAGTTCTCTTCTGAAAAACTGGATCAATGCCCATATGGTAAACCTGGACCCTGCAGAGCCAAACATTTAGGTAAGCGTTGATGGTGTCATCTCAGGTCTGAAATCTACGTGACAACAACAGTGAGTTAGAAAGGCAGGTAAGATTTCCACGTTGCAATCTTGAGACTGAATTCCTCCTTAAGGAAATTTCAGTTTTGCTCTTAGGGCTTTTACTAGATTGGACAAGGCCCTCTTGCTCTATGAAAGGCAATCTGCTGTATTTAAGGTCTGTGTTTGTAAATGTTAGATCTTGTTTTAAAACATGTCCACATTCATACAGGCATTTCATCAAACAACTTGGCACCCCAGCCTGGCAAAGTTGAAAGACAAAAGTAACCATCACACCATTCAATTGTGTAAACCCTGTATTTTGCAGAGGAAGCCCCTGGAAAATAAAACCAGAGTTAATAAGAAACCAGGTGGCATCCATGCAGAGCAGGCATAAGGACCTTCCCTCTTAGAAATACAACCTGGTAGATTGTAAATGCAGTATAAAGTGTTGTCACCATGATTTTCAGTGCTCTAACAACTAAAAGAAAGTAATGAATCTACAGAAGCCAACAATGCCCTGGAGCAAGACCTCTAGAGGACTGCCAAACCCTGATGACCAGGACTCCCATTGCAAAGGTTCAGGACTCAACCAAGATAAGGAACCAAGAAGAACCCTTCACTTGAAGTTGGATCCCAAGAGTCATGCATTTTAGAGTAGACTAGGAATAAGCTTCTGGTGTCGAAAGGGATCTCAAGAAAGCGTCATAGTGGATGGAGTCAGACTTTGTCTGGTTTTTTGACCTGAATTTGTACTGTCTCTGTGATTTAACACAAGTGGAGAATTTAGTTCAAAGTACTTCCGAGTCACAGTTTCCTCAGGCAACTAAGGAAAAACAGTGGATCTTTTCTCCAGCTGTCAACTACAGCTCAGGTTTCAAAGAATCCCTATAGCCAAGTACCAAGAACACGACGTCAGCATCAAAAATCATACAAACCATAAGCAAGCAAGGCACAGCAAACGACTGTTGGCAAAATTAGGTGCACAAAAGGTTTCCCGTTCTGAAATCATTAGACTCAGAATGCAAATCATTTTAATTTGTTTTTTAGAAATGAATGTTTGAAAATATGAACAAAGAACAGAAAATAGTTTGGTTTTTTTAAAAAAAAATAGAAGTTCTAGAAATTAAAAACTCAGTGGAGGTGCTGTAAACCAGAAATTGAACAGATAAACTGGCAATGAGATGTGAAGGAATTATTTAGAGTTTAGTCAAGAAACACGAAGACAGAATTATGAAAAAGCGGCTAAGAAACTTAGAGGCTAAATAGAGAAAGTCTTCTGTAAGTTTAACAGGTATTCTCATTATTTTCGAAATAACAGAAGATCCTCAGATCTGGTATCCAGGAAAAGTCTAATTCTGATAATTAATCACTGTAACAGAATAAAGGGACAGCAAAATAGAAAGAAAGTCATATAACATCTGGAGAGAAAGTCAGAAGAAGTTTGGAATGGTGGCTCATGACTGTAATCCTAGCAAGTGGGAGGCTGAGACAGGAAGGGCAAGGGTTCAGGGACAGCCTGAACTACAGAGTGAGTTCCAGGCAGTTGGCCTGTACAGTGAGTCTCTACCTCAGAAAGAAAGAAAAGAAGCAGGGGCAGGTGGTGGTGGCGCACATCTTTAATTCTAGCACTTAGGAGGCAGAGGCAGGTGAACCTCTGAGTTCAAGGTCAGTCTGGTCTACAAAGCAAGCTCCAGGACAGCCAGAGCTGTTATGCAGAGAAACCTTATCTCAAGAAAAAACAAACAACAACAGAAAAACTAAGAAAGGTATAAAATAGCAAGAAACAACAAATAGCATTCAATAACATATCAAAAGACAAAGCAGAGTAATATTTATTGTGCACAATATCCAAGAAAAACAAAGCCAATCTAAAATTTTTATACCCAGAAAACTTGTCAAAAACCTATATGAAATAGAGAAATAATAAAATATGTATTTAATACCAAAAGATACTCAGGACAAACTACAAGAACACAGTTCAGTAGAAACAGACCAGAATACAAGAACAAGCGGTAAATGTCCTGGTTAGTTTTATGTCACCCTGATACAAGCTAAAGCCATCTGGAAGAGGGGTCGTCAATAGAGAAAATGTCCCCACCAGACTGGCCTGTGGAAGCCTATAGCACATTTTCTTGACTGATGATTGATATGGGAAGGCCCAGCTCACTGTGGCCCATGCTGTCCCTGGGCTGGTGATCCTGGTAACCCCAGGGAAGCAAGATGAGCAAGCCATGAGTAAACCAATAAGCAGTGCTCCTTCATGACTTCTGTGGCAGTTCGTGCCTCTAGGTGGTACCCTGCTTGAGTTCTTGCCCTGACTTCACTCAGTGATAGACTGAGATATGGAATCGTGAACTGAAATAAACATGTTCCTTCCCAAGTCGCTTTTAGTTGTGGTGTTTTATCATAGCAGTAGAGATCCTAACTAAAACAGTAAACAAATATGTTGTTTACCATGTGTTAAATATTGCACTTATTTTATGAAAGTTAAAAATAAACCAGAACTTAATATCAAATAACCAATAAGTTGGGAAATAGATTACCAGAGTTAAAAATGTTTTAAGATCCTTATATTTCTCAGGAAGCGAGGAAAACCTTGAAACTAATATATTTAAGTAAAATCAAGCATTAAGTACCTAGAATACACAGTAACAGAAAAGACACATAGTATAACGCACAAATCCAGACTTGCAGAGGAGAAAAATAACAAAATTCAACTCATCATCAAGTAAGGAAGAAAAGAAAATGAATAAAAGAGACAGGGTAGATACAATAGAAGCCGCCCAACAAGGAGGTAGAAATAAAGCTAAATATAATGGCAAACAAAAGAAATGTAAGGGCTGGAGAGATGGCTCAGTGGTTAAGAGCATTGCCTGCTCTTCCAAAG
>LOJH01000297.1:5523-41992 GCA_001685095.1 Ellobius talpinus | reverse complement strand
TGGCTCACAACCATCTGTAATGAGGTCTGGTGCCCTCTTCTGGCTTGCAGACATCACACAGACAGAATATTGCATACATAATAAGTAAATAAATGAATAAATAAATAAATAAATATTTTTAAAAAGAAATGTAAGAAGAAAGTTCAAGCATTTTCTGTTTTTGAAGATTATTCATAAGAACACAAAGTGGCTGAAAGTAAATTATAAGAAATTATAAGAGTGAGAGAGAGATTGAGAGACAGAGAGAGAGAGAGAGAGAGAGAGAGACTACACCAAAAGGAGGCTGGTACTGTTGTTTTACCAACACACCAACATTTTGTGTGTCGGTGAAATACTGAAGACCAAACCAGAGCCTTACATAAGCCAGATAAACACATGCACTAGTTGTCTCCAGCCCAAAAAAGTTTTTTTTTTCCAAAAAAGATTTTAAGAGAATGGGGACAATGCTTATTATTGACAAGTAGAATCATTACAAAATGACAAAAGATTTGATATATTCAGAGATATCACGGCTCTAAACTGATTTTTCTTTGACAGATGTGACAAAGATTGGGAAGACATAATTGGAGACAAGTCCCAATGTTTAATGGCTCCGTAAGAGAATGAGACGACGGATGCTGACCAGGAGGACATGGATGATGGCTACCAGGGCTGGAAACGGATGGTAGAGCCAGATTGCAGCAGGTTCTGTAAGGCAGAGGAATCCCAACTCAGTGGAGTATGAAACCGGTGTACCCAGTTATAGTCTTAGGGGGTGGGCGGAGAATACAGCAGGAATGGAGTTATAGGAAGAAACCCAGAAAATACGGCTGCTTGTGAGGTGGAATGGATGGAGAGGGTGCCCCAATAAAGAGGTCGCAACACCCTGGACTTGGGGAATGGAGGAACCTGAGGGAAGATCTTTGTCTAAGAATAGTACAAGTCTGTTGAATCGTCTCCTTTCCTCAGACAAAATCAGTAGGACAGTGGGACTCATTAGTGAGCTATTTTTATCATAGGACGTGACTGAAGGTGAATATAATTCCCTAAAATGACCTGATTAGAAAAAAATAGCGCTAAGATGCTTTGTTGGTTGACATCCAACACCCAAAAGAGGCCTGTCCCTTTCTGAACAGAAACAGAGGAAGAGTGAAGGGGGGTGGGGGGCGAAGAGGGGAGGTGGAGGGAAGGCATGAGAGGAGAGGAGGGGAAATTGTGGGCCGGGTGTAAAATAAACGAATAAATTTAATTAATAATAATAAAAAAAAGCTGGGCTCCTTCCCAAAGGATTCCTGGAGGGCACACCATCTTTATCCTCAGAAACTAAGGTCAATGGCCCCACCCTATGTGGATCAACAGTTCCTTTATTTGGGGGCCCCAAGAGATCATTTTAAAATGTTCACTGAAGGGTTGGGAATGGGGCTCAGTGGTGGAGAGCCTGCCTAGCGTGTGTGAGACACTGGCATGGGGGAAAGGAAGCAGCAAATGGAGTGAAGCGTCTTGGGAAGACTGCAGTTTTAGGTCATTTAGAGGCTCAGGTTTATTCTTTGAACAGCTCCTCAGTGAAGTAGATCCCAAGCTGCAGTTATTCCATATTAAAAAGTCACCATTATTTTCCCAAATTAATTGCACATCAGTTACTTTATTGCAGATGTGTGATTTGGTTTTTCATGTCAATCTTTTTTTTAAAGTTTATTTATTTTTAATTTTATGAGCATTGGTGTTTTGCCTGAATGTGTGTCTGTGTGAGTGTATTGGAGCCCCTGGAACTGGAGTTACAGACAGTTGGGAGCTGCCATGTGGGTTCTAGGAATTAAACCTGGTCCTCTGAAGGAACAGCCAGTGCTCTTAACCACTGAGCCATCTCTCCAGCCCTCAGGCCAATCTTTTACAGGAGGAAACAACAACCTTTAAATATGTATTTCAATAAAACTTGACACAGGTTGAGCGTCACTGAAATGCTCAGGTTCAAAAATGCTCAGATTTACAGGGTTTTTTTTAGATTTTGGAGTATTTATCTATTCATAATAAGATACCCTGAGGAAAAGACCCAAATTTAAATGCAAAACTCACTTATGTTCTTTATGCCCCTTATGCCCGCATAGTGTCATGGTAATTTTATCCATAATTTTAAATAATGAAGTTTCACACTATTTATTTTCCACTGGTGGTGTAATTGTCGGTGCTCGGAGAAGTTTGGATTTGGGATTTTTGGATAAGGGATGTCTACCCTTTCTTAGAGGAAGTCTGCTAAGAGACATATTGAATGAGCACCAGACTCCAGTGATCTCTCTGTTCAGGAGAATTATTTATGGACTAACCCACCCACGTGAGTCCAGCCTACATCTCAGTCTGATGCTCAGGAAGAGCCTGCACCATAAATAGCAGGAGGAAAACTATATCCTACACGAAAGACTTCATCCCAGACCAAGGAAAAGGTATTAAGTAACAGACGTGTTTCCAGGCCCCACTTATTTATGATGCGTGTTAAAAAGCCTGGGCCAGTTTTGAACAGGCTGTGTTCTGGGACCTCCTGCTACATGAAGAGGAAAGTAAGAATTATTTTGTAAGTCAATAGTACTGATCGCCTGTCGAGGCCACTGATCCTGACTTATAGCCACCGAGAGGGGACTGCATGTCATCAGTTCGACCTGAAGCTTATTATTGTTGGTAGCCGTTCCCAACACTTTCTGGATTTATACATAACAAATTGTCTCATTTTATGTCGTTTGTTGCTCCAACATTTGGCTGTCCAGTGACTCAATTCAATTCTTTCCCTATCTGCTTTTATTACAGACCCTATAGGTCAGGATTTGTGTCCTTCAATACTTCAGACTGGATCACAAGTCTCCAGGTGCCAGTCACTCACCCTTCTGACTGGCTATAATTTGGGGTTCCCACAATCCCTAACTCCACTTTCATAATTTCCTAAAGTGGATCACAGAACTCAGGAAAATTTGATACTTGTGTTTACTGGTTTACTGTAAAGGACACGTGTGATTGGCCAGAAAATGAGAGGCATAGGGCAAGGTCCAGAAGGGTCCTAAGCCCAAGTGTTTCTGTCCCCATGAAATGGAATGGAATACTTTTCCAGCAGATGGATGCCTTCCCCAATCTGGAAGCTTCCAGAATCCTACTTTCAAAGAGTTACTAGTTCCTTCTGCAGCCCCATCTCCTCCCCGCTGATGGAGGCAGAAAGGGTGGACATTCCCCAGCTGACCAAGCCATCCTGAGATTTCCCAGGGGCCCTGTCCCATCACTGCATAGCCTAAACTTACCTGTAACAGAAAGTGGTTCATTATGAACAAGGGGAAACTCTCCTTCCACTTAAGACCTTCCAAGGTCCTCAGTAGATTTGAGCTAGGAACCAGGGACAAGACCTCTTCTACTGCAGCCACCTGGTTTTCCACAGAGGCTGGATGGGAGAGTGGTATTGCTCAAGTATAGGTATGTCTGGGCTGCTGCTGAAGATGCTTGTGGGCATGGTTTCTGGAGAGGCTGCCTGAAGACTCTATTTTCTAGGCCGAGACTGCTGCTGCCATGTTACAGAGAAAAGAACATCATCAGCCTTTGTAGGAAGTTTTCTTGTCGGACTATCTTTGGATCACCAACTTGCAAATAACAACATGTAGATGTATTATTAATTATGAAAGCTTGGCCTTAGCATAAGCTTTTTCCCCACCTAGCTCAAATTAACCTGTCTCTATGAATCTACATTCTGCCATGTGGCTCAGTTACCTCTGCTCTCTACCATGTGTCTGACTTCTTCAGAGCCTCCAGGCGTATCTTTGCCTCACTTCTTCCCAGAGTTCTCTCTCGCCCCAGAAATCCTGCCTATTCTCTGACGCCTAGTGATTGGCCATTCAGCTCTTTATTACACCAATCACAGCAACACATCTTCACACAGGGTACAAATATCCCACAACAAGCCTTGGCAGCCTACGAGCTAATACACCAGCATAGCTCCCAAGGAGTTCTGAGGTCTGCACTTGCACACAGCTGCTCCTGGTTCACCCGGACCCCAGGTCTAAGGCTGACAAAACAGCACACGTTTTCTCCTGACTTCCTGTTTGACCTTGGCCACAAGATCAATATCAAGGGTGTCTTCTGCACAGAGCTGGACAGGCAGTTGCCGGCAAGACACCCTTGCACAAGTACTTTCTGTGTCAAATTATGGAGGTCTTGCTGTGGGCACAGCTCCGGCAGAGCCTCTCAAGACAGTTCTCCTTATCAAGACATGCATGAGAGCCTCCCTGTTGTGCTTTGGATGTGAAATGCCCTGCAGAGGCTCAGGGTTTTGGACGCCAGCTTCCCAGCTGGTGAAGTTGTTTAGGAAGACTGTGGAGTCTTTAGGAGCAGTGCCTTTCAGGTAGAGTAGACCATGGGGAGGGGATTTGAGGTTTTGTAGCCTGGACCCACTTCGTGTTGCCTCTCTGCTTCCTGAATGGGAATGCAATGTGACCAGCCAGTTTCTGCACCTGATACTGTGACTTCCCTGCTGGTCAATGTCTTCCCCTCCACGAACTCTTTTCCTCTGGAATAGTAAACCAAAAACCCAAACCACACCAAACCAAGCCACCTTTCTCCCTGAGGCTTTGTTTGTTTTGTTGTTTGGGTCAGGGTGTTTTGTCAGAGCAGCAGAACAGAAACTCACACTCCCTCCTTCGCCTTCCAGGCTTTCTGTTGTCATTGCTTTAACAGTGCTATATTTAGATTCCGGCATGCACAGAGATTTAATTGAGGGATGAGTGCAGACAAGGGCGACTACTTTATACAACCCTGATGGAAATTCCTTCTGTAGTCTACAATAGCCATGCCTACAAAGAATATGAATCATTTGAGCCCAGGTTCTGGTCCCCCTCCCTCCATTAGTTCCTTTCCTCCTTCCCTCCCTTTTCTCTTTTTCTCTTCCTTTAATCCCTCTCCCACCCCCTCCTTTGTTTTTCCTTTTCAAGATGGAGACTTGCAATGTTGCCCAGGCTACCCTTAAACTACTGGGCCAAATCAGTCTTCCTGCCTCAGTCTTCCACACGGGGGCTGCAGGCATGTGCCACCATGTCCATCTGGAATCCTGAATTCTCTCTCATGTCTTACCCTTGCAACCTTGTATTTTAAATATCCTTAGAGTTGCTCTTGCTTCTTATATTGAGAGCCTTGACAGAAGGAAGTATATCAACTGTAGCTGTTTGAGATAGGTCAGTGTTTCCTCGTGGGGTCAGAACAGAACTGCTGTCTGTGGGGATATCACCTAACAGTCACTGCTTGCTTAGCTTACTCCCCTTCCTACGCTGTTGGTCCCAAGGAGGAGCGCTTAATGAATGAGCCACTCTAGGGTTCATTCATGTAGGCTGGGGGTTGTTCCTCAGAGTATCTTCCTTACTGTCTATCTTCATATGACCCTTGAGACCCCCTGATTCTGCCTCTGATATACTTTTAAGACCTGTCCAACTCTCTCTCCCTTTCTCTCCTCATCCCTAGGGAGACTCAAAATGTGTTTCCGTAGCAGCAGCCCAGTTTCAGATCTCAGGGCATACAGATCTGTTCTGCCCAGATGGTAACCAACAGGGCTTCCCCCAATAAAAGCTGACGGTGCCGTGTCTTTACTTAGTGTTCTTCAGTACTAAAAGCTTTTAACTGGCCTTCTAAGGTCCTATGTCATTGAGACTGAACTTCGCTGCCGTCACCTCCTTTCCCTACTCCCCACCTGTAACACTTTTCTTTCTCTGCCAGGCTTTGGGCATGGACCAGTCCCTCCTTCCAAACATTCTCCCTCTTTCTCTCCTCTTCCTCTTTTTTTTTAAAGAAAGCCATTCACTTGACAAGTATTTCTTATGACCCTGCCATATGCAAGGCCTCGAGACTGGATCTGGGGTTTCATCAACATTCTCGGGCTGTCGCATTCCTAGTGACACCCTCTCAGTCCCCCCACCCTGAGCTATGGCACATGGGGGCTTCTGTGTGCTCCTAAAACACCTGGACCAGTGAGCAGACTTAGACTATGCACTGGTTCGAAACTGTCAATTTCAAGAATCAAGGGTGGGGCTGTGTTATATTCTTCAGAGCCCTGGCATGGTAGTTGGCATGGTAGGCACTCAGTAAAGAACTCTTCAATGAAGAATTCTCACTTTCAAATTACAGATAGCTCACAGGGCAGTCCTTTTTGGCTCCAGCCCTGTTTGTCATGGCCTCGGGTATGGGAACAGCCTTACCCAGTCCTGGCTGAAGCATTCTTAACAGATGGGCACAGGAACAGCCCATAGTGCCTTTGGTCAGAAGACGCTTTTCACTCACTAATTTTCATAACCCTGTTTGCTTAGGAGGAAATCCAGTCCAGATGTTCCAGATTCATTAACATTAAACTCATCACCACGTGACACCCTAACAGATTCTGATGGCCATGAAGTCCTTCACAAAACAGGCATTTGCCATTTGCTAGCTATAAATGAGCATAAGACCTCAGCTTGCATTTGGGTCCAAATTTAGACTCAACAAGGATGGGGGGCTGAGGGGTGGTGGAGTCTGGCAACTCCATCGTCTTCTCTTTGCTGAGGCATAGATGGGATTTCATAGACCTTGGAACGTAGGCTTCCTCATGATATAATGAATGTCATAGTGTCATGGTGTCAGCCACCAGAAGGGCAAGGAAACCAGGCTCTCCCATGTCGTACAAGTCCTTCAGTCCATTGGAAAGAGAACTCGGGGATGACACAGAGGGCAAGAAAGGCGTTAGAGAAGAGTGAGCATGCAGGCACACATTTGCATACAAATGCACATCCCAAACTAGAACAACCTAATGACTCACCCACCCACCAGGGCACGAAGTGCGCTGAGCCCTCCAGCAGGCTAAGAGCTGAGGTCACCCTCTCTCCCCGCTCCTCTCCCTCTGCTTCTCTCTACCCACCCTTCTTTCTCTGACATCAGGGTATTTTTTGGCACAAGAAGATGCCTCCTCATTCCATTGAATTAACTCAACACCGCAAAACTAACTCAAAGTGATCTGTAAGAATATTTTATGGCTCAGAAAATGTGTGTACAAGGGTGGTTCTCTGAAACTGTTGGGAAACACTGTCTTGGCACAGGGAGTTGCTCCCTCCGCTAGCTTCGTATGTTGCAATTTATTTGTTTCCGAGGCTGTTGCCATCAGTGGCTTGGGAAGATCCAAAGACAAGAGGAGCACAGTGCCGTTTATTCTTGAATATTCAGTACTCATTGCCGAGTGTATAGTTCACGAAATAGCTGTCGAAGGAATGAATAACTCTCTCCATCAATGCTTCTAAATTAACCAGAACTTTCAGATCCGACCACATAGACTTAGATACACATAGAGACAACATGGGCCAACACAGAATGGAGAGAAGAAGGAGAAAGGAAAAGAAGGGCAAGACAAGGCTCTTGTTTCTTGAAGAGTCCATGAGTGGAACTACAGAATTTTAAACAACTATTCAAGTGGCAGCAACACACTTTCAACACAGCTCTCCATTAGTATCCGTCAACTCTGTTTTACCTCCATTTTAGAGCCTTTTCAGGTGGCAAAGACCTGAAAATTTGACATTTCTCTGCTTTCCAAGGATGCCATCAATGTAACACCAGCAACACAAACAGCCATGTGTGTGAACAATACGGCAGCACCCAAACACCGCTCAGTGATCTAGGACACTGTGTCTTTGCAGAGGTTCAAAGTCAAGGGCACCCAAGGGTAAGGAGTAAAGCGCTAGCGCAATTTTTAAACCTCTGTTTTCTTTGTATGCAACTGGCTCTCCTTAGTCATTCTGAAAACCACACACTTGCTAGACCACAGCCAAGCTTGGATGCAGAAGCATGGCCTCTGTCTGGAAGGAGGGGAAAGATGATGTCATTGCTAGCTGTTAAGGGCTGGAGGGATTACAAGATTTGGAGTGGGATTTGAATAAACCTCTGAAACTAAGAAAACTGGGGCTGCTGGCGGCCTCTTCACCTGTGCAGAAACGCCTCCTGCCTGCCCCTGCAAACTATAACTGTCCTCTTGGCTGGGACGCCGACAGCTTGCTTTGGGTCATTTTTTCCACCCTGAGTTTCAAGGGATTTTTACCACAGACCTTGATTCTCCCCACCCCGCTTTTATGCAAATCTTTCTGACGTGATTTCAGAGGGCGAGCAGTCTGAAGTGTTGGAGGGGTATTGATGGAGTGGTAGATCTCCTTGGCAGCTTAGGAGCGACGGTGGAGAAGCAATTATGGAGGCGAGGAGTGGGCCACAGTCATTTAGGGATCCCTTCAGCCCTCAGAGGGCTGCACAGCTGTGTTTGGCTTACTTATTCATGTGAGGCTGCAAACCAAGACCGCTATTTGAGTTATTTCATAGCAATGGAGCAGACTTTGGTGTGTCTGATGTGTGCAAAGAACCTACTCAATGGAGTGTCGATTTGTAGAATTAATAGAGCTTTCTCGCCAGCAGGTACTCTTAGTCCATCCGAGAACAAATGTTGGTATTGCCCCCTGTCTGCTGAGTCAGGCTGGTGTGACCTTTTCAGAATGTCCTCCAGGAGAGGGATGGTCCCATGAGAGATCTGTGGATGTGTTCATCTCTGTGTTGTGTTCTGAAGGTCACTGCAGGTGCCAGGCACCCTGGCGCGGCTCATGCTGTCATTCCTTGGCTGGCCCAGTGAGGGGCCACCTGAACTTGCAGCGTTCCAGCTCTGACTTCATCACCCAGTGAGAAAAGGACATTTGCTTTTCCTGCAAGGCAAGCTTGGGTCCGTGCCAGAATCACCAAGAGACAAAGACGCAGATTATCCGGTTCGGTTCTCGCACTCCGACAGGTTCTTGTCTATGTTCAACATCCCTTCTCCGTCTCTCCCTGACAGCATAGCAGGAAAAGGCATGGTCTCTGCCTCCCATTTCCATGACTGCGTACAGTCTCACCCCAAGAGGGCAAGTCTCATTCCACAGCACTCAAACCCTTTGCATCCACAACCATCACACTTGGTAATATGAAGTGTCGTTCTCCCACCCCAAAGTTTATGTCTCCCTTGAACCATGGAATGTGACCTTATTGGGGGAAAGGTTCCTTTAGTAGTCACTTGCCTCATTACCATGACAAACCACCTGACAGGAGAAACTATGAGGGGAGGGTTTATTTTGGTCCCCAGCTCCAGGGTGCTATCCATCATTATGGGGAAACACGCTTGAGGCAACTGTTCACATCGTGTCCACAGACGGAAACAAAGAGAGACGAAGGCTGGTGTTTGGTTCCATTTCAATTCAGCCGGTGATCCTGCCCTATGGGATGGTGGCACTCATAATTAAGACGGATCTGCCCTCCTCTGTTAACCCAGTCCAAAGAATCTCTCCCAGGCACACTCAGAGGCTGACCTTCTCTAGATAATCCTTCACAGGTGTGCCTGGAGGCTGGCTTCCAGGGAAGTCCTGATTGTGTTGACAATATTAACCACCACAGGTTCAGTGTAGATGTAGTCCGTTACACAGGATGGGGAGCAAATGAATAGCATCTATATAAGAAGATGAGAGAGGATACCCGGGGTCTGGAGGAAGGCTCTGTGGAGGTAGAGCAGAGAGTGCCTGGTTTAGCTGTAAGCTAAGGGACACTGGGAGCCATAAAGGTTAGGAAAAGTCAAGGAGGATTCTCTGCAGCCTGAGAAAGTCCAACTCCAACAACACCTTTACTTCTGGTTTCTAGTCTCAATAGTGAGAAAGTAAACACTGCAGTCTTCACTACCAAGTCATGGGTAATTTGCTGTAGCGACTGGAGAAAACGAATATACCAGCCTTGATTTTTCTGTCTTCCCCCTCGCCCCCATCACACAGTCCCCTGGCCATGGTGTCTTAGTTTGAGATCTTCGTCTCAAAAGGAGAAAGGAGCTTGGCTGCAGGTGAGTTCCTAGGAAGGCGATGCCAGGAAGACTGCGAAGAAAATAAACCTGAGAGGGAGTTTTAATTAACTCTTAGCACCATGAGGCCACCAGAGGCTCAGTCCTACTGGGCTTTCTGGGGAGCAATGGAGAGTTAATTCCAAATACATCTGACCCAAGAGTAGAGCAGCTGCATACTGATGCTCACCCTTAGGTAGGAGGCTGTCTCTGGGTACCCCTGCTATCCTCAGCACCTTAGCTTTGCCAGTTCCTGAGAAAGCCCAAGGAAGGAAAAGCCCTGGTAAGCTGTAGGCAGGAAGAGAGTGTGTTCTTTTCACAGGGGACCAGGTGGAGGCCAAGGGAATTCAGGGTTCAGCAAGCGGGGTGTCTACTGCCACCAGCTCCTGCAGAACTTGTCTTCGTTGACCTAGGCCTGGGAGCTGGGCTCCGTCATTCCTTGCCTATGGTTTCTCAGTGGCCCCTATTGTCTGCCCCTCAAAAAACGTCTTTCCACTAGGCTGTCTCCAGAATCTCAACTGCTTCCATTGCTTGTCAATCCTAACTGGCAGAGACACAGGGACACGGAGTTTTCCAAAGGCCTTTGGTTCTCTATGTAAAGCGAGGCCAGCAGCCTTTGTACTCTTATATGGGATTCTCCAATAAAATTCTTACAGAACAGGGTAAGGCCATCCTCAGTTGGCTTTCCAGAAATTTTCTCCAGCTCACGTTTCCTATGAGTTCTACTAACTTCCAACCGTATTCAGTGACTTCCTACTCTCCAGAAGTTAGGCCGTGGTTGTGGTATAGGTATGGTTTGCTGCTTCAAGATTCGGGACACAATCTTGGGTATAATGACGTTAAAGTTGTGAGACCTTTAGTAGCTGGGACCTAGTGGGAAGTAATTAGGTCATTGGAGGCGCTGCCCTAAGAAGGTACTAACCTAGCCTTGTGTTCTTTTGGGAATAGCAGGTTGCCAAAACTGAAGCTGGCTCGTGGACCACCTCACACTGCGTCCCTTTCCTTTTCTGTGCCATGTTGTGACTTTACCGACAGGACTCTTACCAACGACTGAACTGATCTTGCAATTTCAGTTGCTAGTTAAATACTCCTGTTTGTATTTCGCTGTACAACAGAAAACAAACGGATACAATGAGTACCACCTTCCTTCTTTTCTTTCTCCTATGTTATACCTTTCGCTGATTACATTCTGTCCTTTTATATAAAGTTCATGGTTTGAGTTCTTGTATAACATTAATCAGCGTTCCTTTGATCTGTCCATATGTTGATATTGACTAATGGAGACAGCAGGTCATTAAATGGGGACATAGCTAGCTGACTGGAGAACTTCTACAAATCTTCTAGCCTTGGAGTTCCTTTGTGCACTCTCTTCCCTATCATCTTATCCACCCCCTGCATGCTCTGTCTACCATCTTTTCAGTTAAGTAAGTTAACTTCCTCCCCCAAAGACTTCCGTCTTTCTCTTGCACCGTCTGGGATTCCTCTCTATGTTTTCTCCACTGTCCTAGAACCCTTTTTTCCGTCTCTGTCGTCCTGGGTCAGAGTTATTAGTGTGCAGGTTGCAGATCTCCCTGGCCCTACCTTTAACTCACAGTTTATCTACAACCTTTATGTGTAGCCTCCCGTAAAGAAAAACGAGGACAGAAATGGCATCTATGTGAGAGTTCTTAGTGTCCCCCCAGACTGCCAGTTCGAATCATCCAGAATGGAGCTGGCCGGATATTGCTAGCCTCATGCTTTAGCTAACCATACTTTATGCATTAAGGATTTGAGAGACTGTAAGGGGCATTCACTTCGGTTGTCATCCTGGACCTTGCCCCAGTGATTCCAGGCACACTCTCGAGCCTCTTGGGGTGTTCTGAGGCAGCATGACTCCAATTATCTCTGCAGCTTTCCGGTCAGACTATAAAAAAAATCTTAACTCTGCCCACTTCATTCACTATCTCCCCTCCTGCCACTTCCCATCATGTAAAAATCTGCAGGCCCTCTTCTATTTTAGGGGGTGCGCCTGCTCTTCTCTCCAAACGCTTCACACTTTTATGACTCCGCTTGTGAGCTGTGCGGCCAGGGAAAGTGTTCCAAACAGTTTGCACCTAGTTTCCTTGCACATAAAGTGCAAAGCAGTGAAACTTGCCCCGTTGAGGTTTGCAGCATTGAGTTTTAAAAGCTAATGCAGGCAAAGGCACGAGGCCAGCACTCTGCCTGTGGACAGCTTTAGAGTAGAAATGGGCTATCAGCTTGATGGCGTGGTGAGGGCTTAAGGAGAGAGCAAAGCGGGGTCCTGTACCACTGTGTACAGACAATTTGCAGAGGGCTGTGGCCTCAAGTATAAGAATCTTACCAATGAGATTATCTACATCGTACATAGATAAGGTGTGCTTATCTTTAGCTTCTTATCTGAAGTTTCTTTTTTGTTTTGTTTTTTGTGACAGATTTTTGGGTTTTTTATTTTTTTATTTTATTTTATTTTTAATGTAAGAACTCTGGCTGTCCTGGAACTCCCTTTGTAGACCAGGCTGGCCTCGAACTCACAGAGATCCACCTGTCTCTGCCTCCCAATTGCTGGGATTAAAGATGTAAGCCACCAACACCCAGCCCTCTGAAGCTTCTTAAACTTCAATGTGCATTATAGTTACATGAAAACTCCCTAAAAGGCGGGTCCTAATTTAGTGGGGAGCAGACTCTATAGTCTGTGTTCCCTGTAAGTGTTTTGGTGACAATGACACTGCCAGCACGTGGCGGTACTTGTGAGCTAGGACCAAGAAGAAATTTACTCTTATTGTGGGCACTGTAAAAAAAATACTGGAAAACACTACAGAGAAATTATCTTAGAGTCTCACTCTGAGCTGTCTCCACAAGGGATCGCTACTCACCTCGTGGCAGCCTTGAAGTCAGGCCTGATTTGATCCAGGAAGCCCACGGGCTAAACCTGCTCCCTGTGGCTGTGCAGTCACGCACTTCACAAATCCTGACAAATCCTCAGCTCAACCTTTCAAGGCCCCCACAGGGCTGGGATGGTGCTGGGCATTATCTGCATGTCTGCACTGGTTTTCCCAGCCCTTGGAGCTCCCGGTTTGGCGCCTCTCTCCCAGACCACCAGGGACCTGACATCCCCACCCCTTCCCTGGGGTATCTGATTTCACTCTGCAGCCACTGGTTTTAGATTTCTTTTCCTTGGAAGACAGGGACAGCTGGGAATGTGGCTCTCATCCTGTCTGGGTTTTCCCCTGACAAGTGGCAGTAGTGGCAGGATATGAGGTGCTTGAGGCCCACTCATGATGCTATTATCACCACGAACAGAGTCAGCAATGGCAGGAACAGGTGCAGAAAGGCCCTGGTTTCATTTTGCAGGCAAATGGGAGCAGCCAGCCAGGAGGTCGCAGAAATCACAGATTTGGGGGAAAACATCCGAGTGAGAGAAGAGACTATGAGGTGGAATACAGAGTTTTCAGGTCCTGAATCCATTCTGTGTGACATTACAGCAATGAAGCGGCAAGGAAATATTTCTGTGGAGGTCACCATGACATGAGGAACTGTATTCAAGGGAGGCAGCTTTAGGAGGGGTGAGAACCACTGCCTTAAATGCACAGCTCCAACAGTGGGCCCCGATCTCACCTACAGACGTGGTTCTTACAGTGTGTCAGCCTTGGTCATCCAGAAAGGCAAGATGGCCACCAGAGAACCTGGGGAAGGGGGTGTGTGGGTGAGTCTGTGGCAACTTTCTTAAAGTCTGCTCAGTTTTCCTATAAAACTAAAATTGTTCAAAATGGCTCTTCACTTTGTTAAAGTGGACATAAAAACTAACCTCATTCGGCTACTATGCTTATCCAAGAAAGTACACAAAGCCCTGGAAGTTGGTTAAAAATGATGCAAAAGCCATGAAACAAATGTCTACCTTCCTCCAAATAACCCAAATGCAACACCCCTGGTGGGGGGGGGTAGAATGAATTATTTATTACTGGTTTCCTACAGACATTCCTCCCCTTCTTGATACCTGTCACCAGAGGTTCCAGCTGCCTCAAGAGACGTACCCCTGTACACAGTTTATACATTTCTGCATGCAGCAGAAATAATACCTTTCCAGTGTCTCTCCATATTGTGCCCTTGTAGTCGGTTGCTTCCTATGCTTGCCCCCCCCAGCTACCACTAAAGTCAGACTGACGCTTCTTGTGCCCCCAGAACCATAGTAATAAGACACAGGCGGGGATGCCAGACCCATGCCGTATCCGTGGAAATGTGGAAGAAAAGAAGTGTATTCAGACAGAAGGGTCCTCTCACCTCCCATCTCAGGGCTAAACATTGGGAAGGGTGCAGGTGTAGAGATGAGACCCAATGATTGTTGACCCAACACTCCAGAGGCTGTACCCCGGCCTTGGGAAAACCCCTTGCTTGTTTTGATGAATACTATTTCTACATGGGCATGCTGGGAGTGAACCCTCGCTGATAGCTTACTGAAGTGAATGGTACTCACATGGCTCTTATTATAAAAGTAAAATGTGCACGTGGAAATAATCATTTAACTGGAAAGGTATATTATAAATACTAGAAATCATGCTTCATGATCCCCGACCCAGGCACTCTTTTTAAAGGAAGCAGTATTATGTGTTTATGGTTGTTCCCCGCCCCCACGAGTCAATTATCTACTTTAAACAGCATATTTATACTGTTTTCTGGTTCATCAGCTTTAAGGAGAAACTATTGAATGTTGCTTCGCGAAACTAGAAATTGTGACTCTTTTTAAACTCCCTTACAATTTTAATTGGCCTTTTTTTCTTAAGTCTGTTAGCTACTTTTATGCCTTAAAAATACACCATTTTGCACAGTGTCATTAAACAGCCCCCCTTCCACCAGGTAACACAAGAAAACGCTCCCTCCTTTCCTGTTCTGTTCTCTTCCCCCTAACTTCTGATCGTGTGGCTCCTTTTCTGTGTCCAAGGTCAGCCATTTTGTCATTATTTGCTGCAGTTATAAATGGAGTTTCACATGCTGTGTCTGTAGAAATTTTATTTTTCAGAAGTCAAAAAAGCATTCATTTGCAGTGACCGTGAAAATATTCATTGACAGTTGGATGACATCACCCTCTTGGCACTCATAACAAGCTCAGCCCATCGAGGGGTTTGCTTCATTTTGACATCACAAAGCTATGTATTTCCTGACAATTCTAATTGCTTTTCTGTTTTCTTGTTGACCAAAGAGATGTATAATAGGCAATGCCATACTGTGTGCTGCTGAATGGTCAGATCTGGAAAGAAAGTGATTGTGTAGTTGCCCATAGGTAGACAGAGGCCTGTGGTTCTTGACTTTCCAGCTATGGCCCTTGTGCATTCTCCCTCTCTATTCCTCGCTCCCTCCCTGTAGTAAGTGTCAATCATGCCCTTCAGTCCTTCTGCCTCCTCAAACTTGTAACATTCAGCAGGGTTGGCTCTGGGATTCCTAAGCTGTACTTAGTTTCTATGTTGTATATTTGCTGGGGCACAATATGACTGCCAGGGTAATGCCTGGGGCCCATCATTGACCAAGGAAAAGAGGGAGAATCCATCCATGTTTACTTATTGATATTAGTAATTACGATATCTGTAAAACTCCTTATAATAAATATTTTATGGGAGCTTGAGATTTTAATTAATGCCAAACTTACCAGAAAACCAAAGGGAATGGGAGGGGAAACATATCACAGACATGAGGTCTCCATAGGGAATGAACGCCTTGATATTTCCGGACACTCTCCACTTTCTAACAACGCAAATGCTATCAGTTCCCCTACATTGACTGTGGTGTCTTAATAAATCAAATTATCAAAGGCTCATAAGTGTAGAAAACGTGAAATGAAAACAAGTGAAGCAAGCATAGATTGCTGCTCCAACATCAAAGAACCCAAACCATAAATCCATAACATTCGCTTTCAAAAGCCGATGATGAAAAATATGGAATGAGTTTCTTAGATTTAATTTTAAGGCTGCAGAAGTATGTGAAAACAGAAGAGAAATGCTGAGAAGCAGAAACCAGAGCAGAGGGTGCTTCGTTTTAGAATTCTTAGCTTCTCCAGGGAGCTAAAGAGCTTACTTCCATAATGGCTGGAAACCAAAGCAGAGTTTGAAGACTCCATCATGGCTGGACACCATGGCAGTTTGCAAGTTCCTTTCTGTATCAAGTCCAATCATTCAGCTCCAGCTAGTAAATCAGAAACCCAAGCGGTGTGTAACACATTATTAAATTTATGCAAGAGCTCTGAATTCATCGAGGAAAAAAAAGGTGTTAAATGGTATGCGTGATTCACTGGAAATCAAACCATCCAGTGTTAAACTGATTTTCAAATCTCTGGTTCCCCTTTGTGTAAAGTCTACTCATAGTAGTAGAGACTGGTCTTTTGCTTGTTTGTTTTTGCTTTTTGGTTAGATATCTTTCATTCCCCTTCTGACGACATCCCAGTTTTCTTCCAGGGAAGGGAACTGACTTTCCTTATTGTGTGGAATCTTGATGGGAATGTGCATTCCCCTTGCTTTCTAGTCCTTCAAGCTGAAGGGGCTCAACTAGCCTCTTCCCAACCTGCCACAGAGCAGTCTGTGTGCAGGCGACACAGGCCCATTCAGTGTGATACTTTCCACAGCCTCAGAAAGTCAAGTGAAGAATGCCAGGGTCTGTGGGCTTGAGGGCTTGTTTTCCTCTATTGACAGGCCTTGGGTTCCCTTTAGTTCTACCCATTTTCCAAGTCCAATGTCTGCCTCTCTGTTGGTCTGTCCCCAGTCACCCAGCAGACCCTTTTTGTTGGTTGTTGTTAGGATCATCAGAATCTATTTCAGTTTTTATCAAAGAAAGTCAGATGGGCATATTCATTCAAAGGGAAAAAATCTGTATATCTATTACTTGTGGCATTAGGGGGATAGAGACATGAATCCTGACCACAGACCCACTGTTAACAGAGATTGTTGGATAAATAGACAAGTTTATTGGGATCTAGGAGGCACTACCACAGAAATAAAAGTCACAGAGGGAGAAGCCAGGAGTTCCACTTAGGGTATCTAGACAGTGTCTTAGAGAGGAAGCAGAGAATGAGTGGTTCTCAAAGAAAAAAAAAAAGGAGTTATAAAAAAAATCCTGCAGGTTTCTGGAAGAAACTGCACACGTCAGGGTTGAGCTGTGCTGGAGAGCCAGGCTAGTCCTGGGAACTTCTGGGAGAGCCAGAGCACTGGGTAGATCACGTTTCCAGGAGAATCAGATCACTCACAAGAGCTTCCGGCAATCAAGCATAGGATGAGTGGACTTTACAGAGAAAGACTGTGTAAAACAAATGGTCTTTGAAAACAATATTTATTTTTATTAGTGTATCTGTTGAGTGTATGTGCCCATGGAGGTCAGAGCGGGAATTGAGTCTCCTGGAGCTGGGGTTGCAAGTGGTTTTGAGCCACCACGTGGGTGCCGGGAACTGAACTCAGGTCTCTAAAAGAGCAACAAGTGTTCTTTGTATCATTCACATTTACACATTTATGGCTCATTTACACAAGTGCTGAACCATCTCTCCAGGCCCCAAAATTATCCTTCTAAATCTCATGGAACTCCAGTTTCAGGTTTTAGAAGAATGTCACTAGGCCTAAATGCTGATACTCAGAATATTTCAACATTGCTTACTATTAGGTGGCAGTTTTTCAGGGATCTGTCCCAACCTTTACACCCTGAGACACTGACTGTTCTTTGTTTCATACTATCTGTTTAATGAGGTGTGTGAGGTGGACAGCCTTGGAAAATTGAGACACAGTGTTCCCTAGGATAGCAAAGGGCATAAAACATCAAACATCCATTCAATGCTCAGCTCCAAACTAGGTCCTACAAGAGATAAGAACAAAGAATAAAGCATCCCTAGTATATCTAGGGAGAGGGAGCCAATGCAAGAAAACAGAGGGCAAATATGTTGATAGGTAGTCAAAGTCATGGTAGTGCACTCCTTTAATCCCAACACTTGGAAGACAGAGGCAGGAGGATCTCTGTAAGTTCAAGACCGTCATGGTCTACATAGAGAATTCCAGGCTAAGCAGGACTAGGGCTGGAGATGATCTACTGACTCTTCAATTTCAATTTTCTTTTTTCCTAATGGCTATCACCTGCTGGAAGCTTGATTTCTACTGTGGCCATGTTGAGGTGGGAGTATCTTTAAGAAGTGAAGCCTAGAGGAAGCTAGTTGGGTCACAGGGGCACCACCCTCAGAAAGAATTAATGTTGGCCTCCAAGAGTAAAGTCCTCTTGAAAGCAGACCCTGTGAAGAAAAACCATGCCCACCCCCACCCCACCACGTTTGAGCTCTTCTCTGTGTGCCTGGTTCTGAAAAGATGTAAGGAAGTTGCTGGATAGATCTCAGCATGTAGCTGGGAAGTCACTTCTGTCAACTCCATCATTCCCCCCACTCTTCTGGGGCAGCTGCCCCTCAGCATCACATGTGTGTGGTGTGGTGTGTGTGTGTGTGTATGTGTGTGTGTCCTTTGCCTCGAATTCTTCGCTCCTGACCATCTCTCATTCTCACACGGACAGCAATTTCAGACGAATCCATCTATACCAGCTCCAATTCCCCTTCCCTGTGGAAGCTATACCTCGCCTCCATGGGCATCATTCCAACAGTCTGTGTTATTTCTTTCCTTACTGATGCTTCCACTTCAGCTAAAAATATTTTCTTTTCCCTAATGAGCGTCTGTAAGGGACTGGGTGTTTTCATTATCCCTAAACACATACGGTGCATCCCTACCATTCAGTGTGACTGTCTTTAGAGACAGGACTTCTATAGAAACCATGAAACCTGAAAGAGGTCCTAGAGCGTGACTCCACTCTGACCAGATTTATGTGCATTTAAGAAGAGACACAAGAAAGCTAGCACTGAGCCAGTTTTTCTCTCCCCCTTCTCTCTTCCTACTCTGTGCGCCCTCAGCAAGACCATGCTTAGGACATAGTAAGAAGGTCATGACATTTATAAAGTCAGAAATAAGCCCCTTCAGCAGTGATTCTCAACCTATAGGTCACGACCCCTTTGGGAGTCAACCTCCCTTTCACAGGGGTTGTCTAAGAGCACCAGAAAGCACAAATATTTGCATTATGATTCATAACAATATTAAAATTACAGTTATGAAGCAGCAATGAAAGTAATTTCATGGTTGGGGGTCACTACAACATGAGGAACTGTATTAAAGGATCTTAGTATTAGGAAGATTGAGAAACACTGCCCTACAAGAATTTTAACGATATATGTATCTAGCAAATTCTATTCTTTAAATTCAAGGTATCTCTCTTGGGCAGTGTCCCTTGGCTCGTAATTTTAATCTGAGTCTTCTTCCTTTGTCTCCTCAAATATACTCTGCATATAATTCTATCCCTGAGTTATCACATTAATGTAACCACTTATTAGCCTTCTTCCCTGCACTATGATCTTCTAGGAATCAAGACCAGGTCTCCTTTGAGTTTATGCTCCCAGTGACCAGTGCATTGCCTGGCACACTAGCAGTCTTGTGTTACAAAGTGTTCCACGAACCTTCTCTTCTATGCAAATCATAGACCTCCTAATTATAAACCACAAAGCTTCCCTGTAATTACAGCAGTCTATTTTTGAAGGCAGGAAAACAAATTGATGCAAGTTTAAACAGAAAGGGTGACAATTAGAAGAAAACGTCCAAGAGTCACGGCACGAGCTTTGAAACAAAGACCTAGGCAGACAAATATGGTGGGAATGTGTTGGCAGCAGCTATTTATTTAAAAGAAGTGCTAAAGGAAGTTCTGTAGGCAGAAGGAAAATAACATGAGATGGAAACATGGTAATACAGAAGGAATGTAGAAGAGGAAAAGGTAAACACTGGGTAAAACATAATAAATATTGACTGCCTAAAACAACAACAATAATGTTTTGCGGGATGAAAAGTATGCAGAAATAAAACACATGACAACAATAACAACAGCCAAAGCAGAGCAAATGGGTGCCTCCATCTGTCCAGGCTGCTGGGAGAAAATACCACAAGCCGGATGGCTTCTAAACATCAGAAATCTATATTTCACTATTCTGGAAGCTGGGAAGTCCAAGGGTAAGGCAGACGCAGAGTCTGGTGAGGACCCAGTTTCTGGCTCCCAGCTGATAATACCTTTGTACTGTGTCTTCCCACTGTAGAAGGGACGAGGAGACTTTTTC
Source organism: Ellobius talpinus (assembly GCA_001685095.1). Classification (NCBI taxonomy): domain Eukaryota; kingdom Metazoa; phylum Chordata; class Mammalia; order Rodentia; family Cricetidae; genus Ellobius; species Ellobius talpinus. The sequence goes on along the minus strand of LOJH01000297.1, from coordinate 21,992 downwards.
AGCCCTCTTAAGTCTGGGCATTAATTCCACTCCTGAGGCTTCTGCTTCCATGAAGTAATCACGTCCCCAAAGTCCCAGTGCCATCATACTAGAGGCAAGGATGTCAACAAAAGGATTTTGGGGAGGGGATACAAATATTTAGACCATAGTGATGGTTTTAAATGTAATAAGGTATTTTAATTGTCTGAGAAAAATTAATGGTACTAATTTATAGTAGATTCCAATAAGTCAAGGATGCATATTTGTATCTCTATAATAACCACACACACACACACAAAAAAATCAATTCTCGTGGTTTTGGTTGTTAGCCTAGACTTTAATGACTAAGCCATCTCTCCAGCTCAAAAAAAAATTCTTAAAAATGTATAGTGAAAAAATAGGGAGTAGAAAATGGAGTGATTTTTTAAATTCTTAATTAATGACTAATGGAAGAAAAGACAAAAGATGAGAGAAAAATTTCAAAAACAGATGGTATGCAGGCTGGAGAGATGACTCAGTGACTAAGAGCACTTACAGCTCTTCGGCTGGACCTTCGTTTCGTTCCTGGTACCCAAGTTGGGCATCTCACAACTGCCTGTAACTCCAGCTCTGAAAATCAGAAGCCTCTAGCCTTAGTGGGCACTTGCCCTCACTCGACACAAACATGAAAAGACTCACATAATTCAAAATAATCAAATAGATCTCTTCTAAATATTTAAAAGATGGTGCAAGTTGTAAATAAAGATGAAAAAGACAGCTTTGAATCCACATGGTTCAACCTACAGATTTCCAAAAAGCAGAACAGGCCAGGCTGGGGAAGCCATGTGCTCATCATGCAGCAGGTTTACAGAGGCAAGAGGAGACCCACTGTGTCTCAGGAGGAAGATGGGTACATCTGCAGATGAGCGTCCTAGCTCAGCACCCTCACTGTGGGCTCTGGAGAGCAAAAACCTTTACAATAAACTCCACTTGCTGGGTTAATTTCAGGCCTGGTCCAACCTTCTGTTGCAAGCAAATGACCCCTGACTGAAACAGCGGTCATGGTCAATAGGAGCTGAGAAATATGGTCTCATTAGGTCAGACTCCAGGGAGAGAGAATGAGTGTCTTGGACACAAAGCTTCGATCACAAGAATGCTTTCATATGCCATATTTTGGCCATGACGGTTGTACATATTTTTAAAATGTCATATCTGTTTAAAGACTTCCATAATTACTCTTTAATCTTAAAAGCAAGGTGGCATTGCTTATAATTAATGGAATACTAAAAATTGTGAAAGAAAATCGGGCAGATAAACAGAAGAAAAACAAAGGCCCCTCGGTTGATTTTTCTATAATGGCCATCTGGTTTTGGAATTAGTATCTTGCCAATACACTAAAATATTTTCTATGTAAATCTTTGACATTCTTGCTGTATTTTCAATTAAAGCCTCTGAATTAAAACTCTGTGCCATGAGTCAGCAGTTAAAGCAAACATGTTTTTTCCATTTACCTTCCTTTGGGGAAACCTAGTCCCAAATGCAGAGTGCCTGCCATCCTTTGGTTCTTTTCAGCAATCCAGATGTCCATAATTACCTCTGGGGGTTACCACAGTGGTTTGCCCTGCCCTTCACCACCATCTTTCCCGCGTGTGCCCAGAACCATTTCTCTTGCCTTTCCCTGTTTCCTACATTTACTCCCTCTTCACATGAGAAACATAACCTGCGTTCTGAAGATCCTGGACCTGGAGACACTCTGCGTTCCTAGGTGGCTTCGCGAAGACACTGAATGAAGCCATGATGAGGGAAATGGCAGGTCTCCACAGGTGGTGTTAGAAATGGTGGTTCCATCCACTGAGCTGTATCACATGGGCATTCTAAAAACTTCACCTTTGGAAGGTTAAAGTTTCAAAAAGTCACGTATACAAAAATCACGAGGTCCACACAGACACTGTGAGAATATCCTCCACAGTGTGTGTGCCCAAAGCCATCCGAACCCTCGGCATTTGGTTGACCTCAGTTAGAGACACATCCTGTTGACTGTCTTTGGTAGATGTGGTTGGGGAAGTGCTAATAGCGGTGTCCTGGTGACCAAAATCCAGGCTGGAAAAATCTGCTTCTCTTAAACGAGCACTTCTAAAGGTAGTCCTGGGCCTTCTGCTGACACTCATGTCTGCACACATCTCTACACACACACACAAAAAGAGAGAGAGAGAGAGACACAGGAGAGAGACAGAGGTTAGTCTTCACATGCCAATGACCATGGGATGAGATCAGCATAAGCGAATCTAACCACATAGATAGCATTCTTCTGGAATACACGGAGTTTGCAAATTAAGGGGAGGTAAAACGTATATTGAGAGGTTTGACCAAAATCAAATTACTCAGAAAAAAGATACACATCTGTATAATCTGCAACAGCAGCACAACACACTCTGGAAGCTATCAAAACTAACAACTTCTAAACAACCAGGCCTGTCTGGCATCCCAGAAAGAGCGAAGACGGCACTTGAAAACCCCAGGCCCAACTGCCTAATGCTGTATACACTGATGCCAGTCTTCCCTTACAGAAGCCAGCAACATCTTTACAGTCAAGACAATGAGGCGTGTTGGTAGGGCTTGAGGTGAAATGAGAAAGCAGGCACAAGTTGAACCGTCTTAGTAGGACTTCTTCAAGAGAGGTGAGGAGTACATCAGACATTTCCATGGTTTCAAGAGAATCTTTCCTCCCATTTTCATTGAAGCTGCATGGGGAAAATAGCATCTCTTCCACCAAGGAAAGTCATATTTCTCTTCTCTGAAGTTTTCTTGGAGGAGACTTATAGGAACCCATGGCCATCATCTCTTCGATGATCTCTTTCGGTGGTTTCGATTTTAGAAATTGGCCAACCTGGTGACTCTCCTTTTGTGGAAAGCTTTGCATTTATTTCTGTGGCCTTTGGCTAGAGCTGAATATTAATAATTTGTTTACCCCTCCCATGGTAAATCCATTCATTCCACCAATTAATGAATAAAACTTCCACCAATAAATGAACTAAAAGTTATTGTTATGGCGATAAAGGAATTGATGGAAATAGAGGGGGCTTGTCAGTTTCCCATGACTAACAAATACCTGAGATAATGAAAATTTAAAAGAAAATGGCTCATGGGGTTGTGGGGAGAAGTTTGTCTGTGATCAATTGACCCTATTACCTTGGGGTTTGAAACATCATGCTGGGGAATTGTGGTAGAGCAAACTGGTCACCTCATTGGAACTGCAAAGCAAAGGCAAAAAGATCCCTCTTCTGTTAACCCCTCTGCAGGCACACTCCCATAACCTAAAAGTCTCCTAGTAGGCCCCACCTCTTAAAGGTTCGCCTCCTCCCAAGCTGAAGAGCAAGCTTTTAACACGTTTGCCTCTGTGAATATTCCAGTCCAGATTACAGCAGAGAGTGGCTGGTGGGGGTGTTGGGAGTAGATTGTTCTTGGCTGGATTCAGTGATGGGAATCATCTCTAAGAAGATAATACTTGAACTGAAAGAGTCCACAGTTTGGGGAAAGAAAGTTCCACACTCAAAGAACAGCGTGTTCAGGGCCTCAATACAGCAGAGAGATTCCTGCCCTCAAGGAAAGAACGAGCAGGAGGCAGTGGCGATACTGAACTGCAGTCAAGTATGGCTGGGCCACAGGCAGGCCCTGGTTTGGAGAATGCAGGTAAATTCAGAGGCTGGGGGAAACCAGAGAAGGATGTCCAGAAAGTGAGGGGCATACTGTGGGATTTCTGAAGTTCTTTTTGTTTGTTTCACTTCAAATGTTTTGTTTCTAAAAGACCACGTTGGATGCATCTGAAGAATGAACTTAAGGCAGGAGGAGTGTAGAAGAGGAGATACTAGCAGGCTAAAGCAGGTGTTCAGATGGGAGAAAAACCTTGGCTCTCCTGTTCTGTGAGTTAACATGAAATTGAGGTGGAAGGATGAAAGCCGTGGCCGACCTGAGGTCTCAGCGCCTGTTAAAGTCAGTTTTCTTCAAGAGTAGACGGTGGGCTGAGTCCATTTGGAAGGGAAACACCATGTCTTATTATTATAACTCCCCCTGTGCAGTATATTTTATGAGTAGACATTATATGTAATAAGTCTTGTCAGCCCACTATGCTAACTTGGGTGTTCTTAACTCTGTTTTGCAGAGAGAGAAATAGAAGCTTAGAAATTAAAATAACTAGTCCAGGATCGCAAAGGTAATAGATAATTAATATTTAATTTGATCAAGCCTTTGCTCTCCTTGAATGTGGGAGGAGGGAGGAGAAAAATATGGGGGCAGAGAAGATCCAAAAATAAACAAAATAAGGCTACTACTATGTTTTATAAATGTTCTACCCATTAATGGTATAGCCATTACATAACAGATAATATTAAAAAATCATCTCACTGTTTTCTCTTATTTGAGGAGTGCCAAGAATAGACTACAAGTTCATTTAAAATCTTTACTTCAAAACTTGTTTGACTGGAAGTGTGGTATACTCCAACATACAAAACACAGAAGCCCATGATCTCCTTATTGTGAAGACAGAGTCAAGAAGACAGGTATAGGTCTGAGGCCAGCCTGGGTTACAGGAGTTCCAGGGCAGCTGGGGCTACATACATAGAGACCTTGTCCCAAAAGTCACCCACCATCACTACCATCACCCATACCCCCCACCACCACCACATACCCACCCATATATAGTTTTTCGAGACAAGGTTTGTCTGTGCAGCCTTAGCTGTGCTGGAGCTCACTCTGTAATCCAGGCTGGCCTTGAACTCAGAGATCCACCTGCCTCTGCCTCCCAAGTGCTGGGATTAAAGGCATGTGCCAGCACACAAATTTTAAAAATGAAAATCAAGTATCAAGTACTCCTAAAAAGAAAGGAGGGAAGGCAGGAGAGATGTAAATGAGGTTTCACGGGGGTAATGTAAGCCTTTCCCTGGCAACCAAGTCAAGGATGACTGATGGGAAAAGCCGACTACTTCAAGAAGGGAGTATCCTAAGGGGTCACAATTCAGGCTCCCTCTGACTCTCCCCTAAACTTAAGAGGTTTGAAAAAAGAGCATTGTGTAGTTCTGTTTTGTAAAGAAACAGCGACCCAGTATGAGTCCTTTGGAAGGTCAGGGCTAGGCCAGTGGCCGCTGCGGCCTGGCTAAGATTCCCAAGCACAGGCTATGTCCTAGGGCTCAGAGGGCCAGCCCCTGGACTCATTCTGAAGGCGTCTATGTACTCCCATTCTCTCCCAGTGAGGGTGTTTTTGACACCTTTGCTATGTTCTGTTTAGAATTCATAACTGTGGGTGGCAGGGGAGTCCCAGAGACAGCAGGTCCCAGGAGACACAGCTGTCCACGGGCTAGGCAACCCACCGACTGGATCAAAGCAAACTCCCCAGGCGATTGGCCAGATCTCTGACTGCTCCCCTGGGGAGCCCAGACTGACCCACGCACCCTCCCTGATTCCACCCTGGCTGTGGCCTCCTCCAGCCCACAGGACACCTCTCCACTAGAGCTGGCACACAACGCAGAACTGCTTCCCTTGCTCCTGGCCACCTTCCTCAGCTGCCCAAGGCGAGACAGCAGCTTCCGCCCCTCATATAGGACAGCTATGGATGCCCATAGCAAACCCCATGGAGGAGTAGAAGTAAGCATGAGATGCATATAATAAATACCACTCATGGTGTTGCTTGTAGTCACATAGTTAATGTACAACATGTACGGGTCTCATATATCCCAGGCTGGCCTCCAACTCCCTAAGCTATGTTGCTAAGTAGTCAAGGATATTGTTGAACTTCTGATCCTCCTGCCTTCATCTTCCAAATGCTGGCCTTCCAGGCAAGCACCACCACAAGCAACGTACGTGGCAACGGGTGCTAGCTTCATGCTAATCAAGCCAGTGTCTCCACTAATTGAACTGCATATCCAGATCAAAACATTGCTTCCTATTTAAATCCTTCCCTCAAACTGAAACTCAAGGGGATGAAGACAGCTGTCTGGGTGCATACTGGTTGCTGAGAGTCAAGCTCGGATTTTAATTTCAAAGTCTCTTTACCTACTTTGTATTCAACAACCGATTTGACAAATTGTGTACCTACCACGTGCTAGCAAAGGACAGAGACCATTGTAGACACCGGGCCCCTCCTGCTTTGTACTCAATGTGAAATTCAAAATGACTTTTTAAAAAGACATCTGGATGTCTGCTGAAGTGAAGGTTGCATGCTTGATTTTTATTTTGTTCTGGCTGAAGAGATAATAAACGTGTCTCTTTTTTGTGCACACGTGCGCGCACACACATACACCACACTTAGGTCACCAGCACTGGGGCAACATGGAGGGTACCTTCTTTTTAAGAGCTGAGAGCCCCAGCAAGAAGCAGATGCCTTTGTAAACACAAAATATTCCGAAAGGGATGCCTGCAGCCTCACTTCAGGATTCCTAGCCACCCCCCTTTTAGCTCCCTGCACTCCCTGTATTCTCAGGGCCCCAGAGCAAATCAGGAGGCCAGAGAGTAGAGCTGGGGAGGCTATGCTCCCTGGGGTAATTAGCCCTGAGTTGCCTGCAGGTGCTATACAGGTGGTCTCACCCCAGTGATGACCTAGGAAAAGCCCATGGGATCCTTCAGCTGCAACCAATCCCACCGGCTGCCGGCCTACCTTCTTGACAGAGTCCAGGTTTCGCTTATTAAACATATTAATCTGAAGTTAACAATTTGTGCTTGTTCCACTAAACAGAAAGACTGTAAAGAGGAGAATCTGATCCGATGGGAAAGCTTAACCCTGATGGTCTAAGCGGCCTCCGTATCCTGCCTCTGAAGTAGAAGCGGAGAGTCAGAGGGTAAACCTAACTGAAGTTAAAGAAACACAAACAAAAGCCGTCCCCTTTCTAGCCTAAGCCTGCCATGTGACTCTGAGGACATTGCTTACTGCAGTGACAGCATTTTAAACAGCTGCCCAGAGGGCTTTTAAATAGACTTGATGTAATTCAATGATTTATGGAGCATGGGTTACCAAAATATTAAAGTTTTGAAATGTCCCTAAACCAACCAAGGCCCCCCACACTACCCTCTCTGAACCAAGTGCTTCTCCTGCTGCTGAAGTCTGCCTCTTAGGGTTTCTTAAAAAAAAATGCAGATTCTCTGAATAAGGGTCCAGAGAAAGATAAACAGCTTTGATGAATAGAGATGACCTTTCATATAAAAACACATTCTCTTGGTCTTCAACAACTCAGTCCACTGAATGTGCCAATCTTCCAGCTACAAGCTAGGCACTTATTCTTCAACTGTGTAGCAATTCTTAAGATTTCAGGGAAATTGCAGTGGGATCAAGAAATGAAACTGGTTAATAAAATACCCCAGACCACTACTTTATAAAATAAGCCACAAGCATGTAAACATGTTTCAGCCTTAATCAATATCCGCCTCAAATATGACGTGCTAAAAGCACACCGAAGCCTGAAACTGGCGAAAATGCTCATCTTCCCATTACACTCTCGTCATTACACTGGAGTGACCTCCTTTTACTAATCCTTATGTGTCCTCAGGACTCAAAGGGAATGTTATGAACCAAAGGTTGGGCTCAGGGATTTCTGACAGCTTTGTTTATGTCAAAAATAACGAAGGACGACAGGCTATCACATTTAGACATGTAACATTATCGTTTGCTTCGGGCCTTCCTGCTAAGATTAATTTGGAGACAGCAAAGAGGAAGGAGAGAGGAGGAGGAAGTGACTTTAGAGAAGATGGGGGGGAAAGGCCTATTAAATGCTTACCTTAGAGGCCAAGAGAGAGGGACCGGAGAGATGGCTTCACCATGGGACGGTACTTGCCATGCACTGTGCACGGATCCCCCAAACTAGAGTAAAAGTGGAAGGAGAGAGATGACTCTGTTAGAGCCGTTCTCTGACCTCTGCACATGCACAACGCCACAGCCCTCTCCCTCAATACCCACAATATACTCACAAAAACTACTACTATCAACAGCTGCAATAACTGTAACATGTTCACCTTAAATGTAGGGGAGAGGCCTGGCAGGACGGTCAATGATTTTTATTCACTTGGCCAATGGGCAGGAAACAATTGAATGAAGTTTTATCTTAGTTTTTGTTGTGTCTTCCTCATATTTTAAGTGCATATTTTATTAAAGAACATTACAGCAGGATGCACTGATGATAATGCCTCAAGTGGGCAAGAAAATAAGAAAGACCACCTTCTTCTGGGCAATTTTCCTACTCACCATCCTCAATACCATCGTGGCACTGTAGGGAACCTCGAAGGTGGCTCAAGACACCCCAAAATCAAGTTCTCAGCAAAAAGATTTATTTGCACCAGGGGCACAAAGGGCAGGGAATAAGAGACAAAGACATGAGAGACAGGACAAAGAAGGGGGAGGGAAACAGGGAAAGGGGGCTGCCTCTGGATAGAAAGGAGACAGATGTGACCCATAGGCAAATGGTGGTTTATAAAGGTAAAATGGGAAGCCAGGCAGTGGTGGCTCATGCCTTTAATCCTAGCACTTCGGAAGCAGAGGTAGGCCAGCCTGGTTTACCAGAACTAGTTCTAGGACTGGCGTCAAAGCTACAGAGAAACCCTGTCTCAGGAAAAAAAAATAGTCGCTTCCCTGACTATAGCGGCTACTGCGACCCTCTACCTAGACTCTACTGCAGGCAGAGATCTCATTCTGTCTGTTGTCGAAGGGCATGCGAAGGTCCTCAGTTGAGTCTTTTTCCTGGACCCGCCAGCAGATATCAGCTCGTCCCAGGTCCCAATTCCTAGCAGCTATCTACACCCAGGGACCAGGTACTAGTGCAGAGATCTGAAAACCTGACCCCCGTCCCTGGAGGCAGGCTAACTCTGAAGGGCTAGCTAGCCCTATTGCTGTTTAATCCCTCCCCAACCTAGGTGAGTTGTTTCCTTAACTCTGCAGATCAACTCAGTGTTGATCTGAACAGCTTTCTGCCAGAAGCCTCTCTCACAGTGCGCTTCCCTGGGAACCTGAGCTAAGACCTCACCTCACAGAAGCAATTGTCCTCTGCAGGGTCACTTTCCCTCACCCTCTCAGCCTGTCCCTGTTCCTGCTTTCAAGGAGCAAACCAGTGCAGCTGTCAAGTCGAGGGTCCGTCTAGGTGCTTTCCCAAGCACTAAGTTTGCAGTTCAAGAAAGTGTTCAACAGAAAAGGAAGGATGGCAGGGATGGGCTGGTAGGGAAGAAAAATTGATAGTAGCCAGTCCAGCCCTCTTGGAGTGAGCAGTCACTCTCCTAGGAAACCACAGGAGGCAGCGTAGGCCTAGGAGTGTGCAGATTGCAGTGTGTGAGGAAGACAGGGAACTCATGCTTTCTTGGAAAGGACAGGGATAGGAGGACTTTGGGCAATTGAGGACAGGCTGAGCACAAATCGACAGAGCTCAGAGAGAGGTTAAAGGCCACATCACAACAAATCGCGTTTGGTAGATTTCAACTGGTGATTCTGGAACGGGGCAGCTGTCCAACCCTAAATAGTTCAGAATGCTCCATGGTCTACCTCACGAGGCGAGTGAGATGAAAACCGAAAGCGGGGTACAAAGACAATTTGACTGCTAACAGCTAACCACCAACCAACTGAAAACGCTTTAGACCCTCGGTGGATTGTGACTGACGGGCTTCCTCCTGTTAAGACAGCAAGTTACAATTTGTTTCTCCAAGGTAGCTTACAGTTCACTCATGTACAGAGAAATCTCTAGAAAGGCCTTCATAGCCTAGGCCTAGTCATGGCTTTGACAATTTTTTTTTAATTTTTTGAGACAGGGTTTCTCTGTGTAGCTTTAGAGCCTGTCCTGGAATTCACCCTGTAGACCAGGCTGGCCTCAAACTCACAGGGATCCATTTGCCTCTGCCTTCTGAGTGCTGGGATTAAAGGTGTGCACCACCACCACCCAGTGGCATTGACAATTATAACAGCGTGCCGGAGCCTCTATTTCTTCATCTGGGAAACGGGAATGATAGGCATTGCACATTTTTTATCACCCAGAATTACACACACATGCACATGCGCACACACACACTATGGCAAAGCTACTCTGCTCATGTTCCTACCTCCTCAAAACCAAGAATCCACACTGCCTTGCCATCACTCCCAAAGCCACTCAGAGCAGCGGTCCAGAAGGCATGTCCACAGTAACACTCAGTACTTACCACACTCGGGTAGCATCCACCTGGGACTCCTCGCTAAGGTTTGCTGAAGTAGGGCGGGGAGGATAATCCCAGGGCTTCACTGATGTTGGCATCCTTGGTGACGAGCCTGGAAGGCAAGGGTTTTCTCTTTTGTAAAACAGTGATGTGAGATAGGAGCTTGCATGGATTTCCTTGGAGCTCTAGAGAAAACCAGGGGGGTGCTAGAAATGGAGTCAGCTGGGCCTAGCACAGCAGTTCCTAACCACTAAGCCAACTGGCTGGGAGGGGAGGGGGTGAGCAGATGATTGCTTAGCCCTCCATTTTAATTCCTTCCAGCAGAAAGCATCTGAATAGCAAACTGGGCAGTACGTGCTCTCGGTTTGGATAAAGAGTTAAAACCCCAGGGTCCCCGTCCAAAGCACACTGGTAATTTTTCCCTTTTGCTACATTCCAAGCGCATATGCACTTTCCGCCTGCTCTCGGGCTGTAACATCCTCGCAGAGGCTATGGCTTATGACCTATCATCACCTTCCAGATCAGCCTGGAAAGTACGAAAAATATGATGTGAGAGCTTTTCCTCCCTCTAAGCCAGTCTTAAGGAATGAGCCATTTTCAGAGGAAAAGCAGGCTTGTTGAAGGGCCAATACACCGTGGGTTGGTTTTAACCCTATGCGATGCAATAGTAATTATGTATATATGATTTCTGTTTAAAAGGGGGCTGAGGAGAGCAGGGAGTTGCCTGGCTTGGGTTTAAAGGTTGTGTGAAACAAAACAAAGGGATACAGTTCTTTGGGGAGAAAAGAAATTGAAAAAGAAAAGAAAGCTCCCCTAGGCTTTGGAAATGGCAATAAAGAAAGTGAAGGTGTGTGGTGTCATGCCAGAAGCAGGGCCTGAAACCACAGCCCTCCCTGTACGTTCTGACTCTCACCGTGGTTGACAATGACTGGCACAGGGTAGGAAACAATAATGCCCCATGCACCTGGCATCACCCTATGTGAACAGGAAGCCAGGTTCTTTTGAATCCTGTTCATTAGCTTCCTGCTGAAGACCATCCATGACGGAGCCAAGAGTATACAAGCCTATTGTCCCAGTGCCTTTTATTTTCCTTTCCCAGGGCCACTTGCTTCCATCAGGGAAAGCTGGCAGCCTTCCTCTGATAGGCTCAAGTGGTTGCAGTCAAGCACAGTAATGCCTGTAAGGCTGTGTGCTCATATTGCGCTCAGGGGTTGGTGGGGAGGGAAGTAACCATTGACTGGCAAGTGCACACACATGTACAAACAGCCCCGCCAAGCTCCATTTGCTCAGTGGCAGACACACAGACTGGAGTCATCCAGTGTCATCAAGGGTCCAAGTCACAGGATAGCACATCTGCCTCCCAAGAAGCTCCTTGGAAATGTTTCAAAGGTACTGGCTGCCACAAGAGAGGAGAAGAAGGAGAGGATTGGCTGGGCCTTGGGTGGCTTTCCTCCATGGTCTGTTTCCTAAGGCATCTTGAAAAGCCACTGAGACCTTGGAGGTGAGATGACCAGTCTGCTTGAGCCTGAGAAGATCCACATCAATCCGTGTCATCTGTCAGCCCACGTATTCTTAGCAGTCTCAGAGACATCCTGGAGAGAATTTTGTTTCATGGGTATCATGCATACTTTTCCATGGATTGATTTCAGGATGGGATTATAATTTCTGCATTTGCCTTCTGAATATTGTGTTGGTAATAAACCAACTCATTTGAATGTCAACTAACTGCAACTTCAGTTAATACAACTCAGCTGATCCCTAGTAAGACATCACCACACCTGCCAGGGCCTCTCTCAACTGCTCATCCTGAAGGCCACAGACCTTGTGACTGGCCTGGACCATAAACATGTTGCATGCTCTACTTCCTCAGTTAAGCAAAAAATAATAGTGAGAACAGTTTATCTCATGTCCAAATAAGGAGGTATAGGCCACATTACATATAACAGGTTCAAGCATATATATTTAATCACAGATACCACTATGTCTGCCTATTCCTATCTTTGGGTGACCACTTACCTGAACCCTTCCTAGCCCCTGATTATGTGAAATCTAAAACCCCAGTGTTGGACTTGGAGATACAACATTCCCCCTGCCCTTTGTAAACATGTACCCACGTGCAAGTGCATTTGGAGTTCTAGCTAAAAGAATTAACTCTGCACAGTCATCAAAGCCCTGGCCTCACCACTGCCTTGGTTGGCTCTGTAGGTGTCAGGCACACACAGAGCCTTTGGAAGCCTGAGACCTTCCCAGATGTACTGTGTAAGACAGGAGGCAGAAGCTGAGCTGAGCCACCTCCAGGCGACCAGGTGACAGGGCAAGGAGTGTCTGCAACGCTTGGAGAACCAAGTTAGATGAATGACAGGAAGAACGGAGATGGGAGGTGCTGGAGAGGACAAAGGGAGTGATGCCTTCCTGGTCTCTTGACCGGTAAAAGAAGCACTAGACTAGCCGTTCCCGACATGTGGGTCACGACCCCTTTGGGGTCTCATAGCAGATATCCTACATAACACATATTTACATTACGATTCGTAACAGTTGCAAAATTACAGTTATGAAATAGCAACTATGAAATCGTTTTATTGTTGGGGGTCACCGCAACTTGGGGAACTGTATTAAAGGGCCTCCGCCTTAGGAAGGTTGGGAACTGCTGCTCTAGACAGCTCTGACTCCATCCGGCAGACATTCCTCACTCGCATCACAGCCTGCCTCCGTTTGTGCTTGCTCAGCCTTTAGCAGGTCCCTCTCCATCTAGTTTTCTTTTCTCTTTCTTCCCCTCCTGTCTCTCCCTCCCTATTGCTATATTTTTTTGCTCTGAGGCTGCCTGTCCTCCCCCCATCCCACCCCCGTGGACTGGTGAGTGGAAGTCACTTGGAGGTCAGTTAGGAGAACGGGACCCTGAGGACTCAGCCAGAAGGTGAGGTTAAAAGAGCAGACAGATGGCCAGGGTGTGTGTTGGGGGAGGGGGTGTCAGTGAGTGCTGGCCCATGTGTAGAGAACACAGAGCCGTGGTGAGGCAAAACTGCCTGTACTCTCATCGAGAGACCAGCGAGGCAGATGGCAGTACCCCCTCCAGCACTAGGGAGGCTTCTCAGCCTCTCACTCTGAAGTGCTGTGGGATGCTGGGATCCTAGCTGTGTGCTGTGGCTCACACCCACGGTACAGGTTACCTCCACTCTTCTCCCATAGTCCCTGCTCTTAACCATGCTTGTTTCGTGCTTGGGTGAGACTTCCCCCCAGGGCTACAGGCGTTGTGGCTTCCATCTCCCCGTTTGTGGTGCAGGGCCTCCACAGAGCTAGTGAACTGCCAGCCCAGCGTGAACTCCAGAGCTCAGCTTCCGGCTTCTTGGCTCTTGCTGCTCCTCAACATGGCCCCCTACTGCTTTCCAAGTTACTGCTTTTTTGGCTGCCAATGGGGCTTTTGTAAGAAATAGCTTCAGATGCATTAATCCAAGTCATGCAGAAGTGAGGCTGGTCTGTGGACAGTGTTCTTGTCTGTTTCTCTGCTGGGAACCTGAAGTTCTGCTGGCTCTAGGGTGTGGCTTTTCCTGTCTCTAGACATACTCTGGGAGTCCAGAATTCACATGAGGAGGACTACTTTTTATTTCCTTTACTTATTTTCACATGTATGGATGTTTTGCCTACAAGTACATCTGACATCGTGGTGCCTGTGGAGGCCAGAAGAGGGCATCAAATCTCCTGGGACTGGAGTTCCAGACAGTTGTGAGCTGCGTGTAAATGCTGGCAACTGAACCTGGGTCTCTCTGGGGAAAGCAGTGGTCTAAACTATTAAGCCATTTCTCCAGTTATGAGGACTTTTTAACCCAGGCAAGGTTTAGAATTCCAAAAGTATGTGTGAGGAGAGAGACCACGGACCCTAAAAGCCCCTCCCTCCCTCCCTCCCAACTCCACATCCTGCCCACCCTTCTAGGAGAGAGCAGTTGTCATCATGTGGGTCTGAGCGACTTCATGTTAGGACCCCAGGGTTGACCCTGAACTACTGAAGCCCAGTGCCACTAATGGGGAGGCCTCTTCCTACACAGCCACTTGTCCAGCAGAGGGTGAGCGTTTGCAGCATATGGGCCCTGGGCATTCTCTACAGATCTGTTAAAAACTCAAATGAGTCTGAACCACAGATACCATTTGATGGGCGGTTGCTCTGCTTGCCATTTCTCCTCCACGGAAGCAAACCCCACTAGAGCAGGACTTTATGGAAACCACTCTTCATTGTATCTCTGGTGCCTGGGACAGAATCTGGAACATGGAAGGTGCTCCGTGAGTGTCTGTGATGGAAACACAAGCACAACCCCAACTCCTGCTGTGTCATGACGGGAAGAGGCAGAAGCACAAAGTCTGTCTGGGTTGTCCATCCATCCATTGGTTACCAGAGCAACCACTTCTCCCCGCCCTACTTCCAGATCACTCCTACTTCTGTAACACCCCATCTTTCCTCTTGTTTTTCTTGTGACTAACACAACCTAGCCCATTCCCTCTCTGGTTCCAAACCACTGCCCATGCTGTTTTCCCCTCAGCTTGCCTCTACTGAGAAAAGAAAAAAATCCTCCCAGATGTGTGACTCAGAGAAATGGACTAAAATGTCATCCAAAGCCACGAGGAATTTCTCAGCCTTGCACCACTGACACTGTGCTGAGAGCCCTGGCTTCGGTCAAGACAGAAGTTTTAAAACCCAACACCCTGAAACCCCCTTCACCTCCTCCTGCGGTCCCTCCCACTTTTCCTGCTTCGTGGTTGCTGTACTTGGCCACCTTGGGTGAAGGTTCGCTTCCTTCCCAGCAAGTTTCCATCATTGCGGGGGCGGGGGGGAAGAACTTCAGTCACCTTGCAGGCCACGCCCTGCTGCGGCACCTCCCCTCCAGCAGATGTAGCTGCCACTGCCCATTGAGGATGGAGAGACATCAGCCACAGCCGGGTTTCGCCATGGGCTCCCAGCCAAGGTTCCTCAAACTTCCGCTGCACCTGGAAACAGGACATGAAAAATACAGGTTAGAAAGGAGCCATACTGCTCCATTCAAAAGCCTCATTTATGAAATTTAAAACAAAGCAAAACAAAACCCCGCAGCACGCACGCTGCTCTGTTTAGCTTGTTCTTTCTCTTTTCCTCTAGTATTTGTACTACAGGTCCCAGACCAGGAGTGTGAAAAAAAAAAACAACAGAGGAAAAGCCAGGGAAAGGGGGTGGGGAAGTGGAAGTGGGGTGGCCCAAGAAGGAAACCTCAGGCTCAGGCAAGCGAGCACAAAGAGGGCCCAGACACCCATGGAAGAGAGGTAATCCCACACTCGCATATGACAGGCAGCGACAGGTTGAGAAATTGCCATCCAGGTCACGGGAAGGTCATTGACAAGTTTTTCAGGTTTCCCGGTAAGTAGAAAAATGACTGGGTCAGCTAAACTTCCAGCCACCCTGACTGAAAGAAGCAGAACCTGGCACTGACCGGCCCTCCCACAGCCCCCAGGGGAGTGGATGAATGGCGACGGCTGGGCTTCTCTGAGGCTGGGACACTCTGGATAGAGCTGCCATCAAGGCACAATGGAGCATGATCAGCGGCAGGCATTCTTGTTGTCCAGCTGGGGTTGTCAGAAAATCACAGGACCAGAGAAAGGAGGCTCATCTCCACCTAGGGTGTCTGCTCTCCTGATGGTAACAGCCCTTAACACCAGGGCTGGGACGAGAACAGTGCAGGATGCTGTCTTTAGAACAGGCAGAACCTAGAAGGGAACAAATAATCAAATCTCCCTCATAAAGAAAGATTCCCCTGCCCTGGCTTCCTGTCCAGCACCTGGAGGAACAAGGAGGAAGGAACATTTGCCTTTATCTTGCCTGTGCCTGCCTGAAGGTGTTTAATTTGTAATCAAACATGACTATACGTGTATTGAAACCTTAATAGTATCCATTATGGGGTGGGTGTGTTTTGATTGTTGCTGTTTTGTTTGGTTTTGGGGTTTTTGTTTTATTTTAGTTGTTTGGGTTTTTGTTTTGTTTTGGTTTTTTGGTGGTTTTGTTGCTTTGTTTTGTTTCTTTCTTTTATTTTTTCTGTTTTTTTTCTTTTTTGTTGTTTTTGTTGTTACTTTTTATTATTTGTTTTGTTTGAGACAAGGAAATGCTATGTAGCCCAGGCTGGTCTGGAAGTTGTATTTCTCTTCCTTCAACTCCTCCCCTCCACCAGGAGCTAGATAGACACATGCCACCCAGCCCAGCAAGGTATACTTTTTATTTTAAATAAATGATAAAAAGATAAATATTAAAAATGCAAGTCAGGGCCAGGCGGTGGTGGCGCATGCCTTTAATCCAGAGGCAGGCGGATCTTTGTGAGTTCGAGGCCAGCCTGGTCTATAAGAGCTAG
>LOJH01000296.1:42547-69104 GCA_001685095.1 Ellobius talpinus | reverse complement strand
TCCACCTGCCTCTGCCTCCCAAGTGCTGGGATTAAAGGCATGCACCACCACTGCTTGACCTGAATAATCTCTTTATTCCACTGGGTACTGTGTGGTACGAGAAAGTACAAAATAATATTCTACTCAGAGACTCTGCCACTTAGTTCTTAGACCAACATAACAATAAATAAATAGCAGTTAGTATTCAGTTTAAGTCAGAATAGATCTGATAGCCCAGTGGTGACTTCTTCATGGCCTGAATGAATGCATTATACCTTTGGTCTTCTAATGAGAAGGATACAGGTTCCTGTGGAACCTCTTACCTCCCTCAGTTTCCCTATCTTGAGAATGCTGTGATGACTGGCTGTCTGTTTACCTCTCCCTTTGTCTACTCCTGCCATTTCTGTGGGGATAAGGCGTTTAGGTATGAGCTGATTCATCTGAGCTTTTGAAAGAATTGAAATGAAAAGTTTGTATAAAATATGATGAAGTAATAAGTTGGTAATAAGCTTGTGAGAATGTTTGCCATGGATTAATACTTTACTTTTGCTTTTCTGCATCCATAGACAAGCTCTGCTCCTAAAGAAAAAACAGTTCCTGCTGTGAGCAATACTTGTGCTGCCCCTGAGGACTCTGCCGTCTTTTACAACAGAGTGGCGGTTCAGGGGGATGTGGTTCGTGAATTGAAAGCCAAGAAGGCAGCAAAGGAAGATATAGACGCAGCTGTGAAACAGCTTTTGGCTTTAAAAGCTGAATATAAACAGAAGACTGGGCAAGAGTATAAACCTGGGAATCCCTGCACCCCAGCAGTACAGAGTGTTTCTACTAAGTCACCATCCAGCACTGTGGAAAACCCATCTCTATACGATAAAGTTGCTGCCCAAGGGGAAATAGTCCGGAAGCTGAAAGCGGAAAAGGCTTCTAAGGTCAGTGTGCTGGAGGCCAGAATGCATCGTAAGCAGCCTGTGTCTTCTGACTGTTTGAACAGTCACCTTCCCATGAAACGGTTTGTAGGCTACCTGTTTAAATATTTTGACCTAGAAACCAACATTTATTAATGCCTGCTGTGCCAAGACTGAAAGTAAACCCACAGTTGAGACTAGAGAGATGACTCTAGTTATCTGGTTAAGGGTGCATACTGCTTTTACAGGTGATCAAGATGTGGCCTCCAGTGCTCACATCAGGCCATTTAAAACTTCTATCCAGATCCTGGAAGATTCAGTGTCCCTGATGTCAGTGTGTACCTGCATGCATGTGCACATTCCTGTACACAGTTACATTCATACACATAATTAAGAGGAAAATCTGTAAAAGGAAAAAGAAATTTAAATATTAAAGAAAAAAGAACCCTCACAGCGAATGGAAGTGAGGAACATTGGAATCAAGACAGACTCACTGAAACTGTGACAGGAGTGTAACCTGTGGTATTGTAGTCAAGAGTGATGGGAAGGAGAAGACAGTTCATAAATTGAAATATTCCTTGTAGGCTAAGGGCATAACTCATTTTTTTTTAAACAAGGTCTCTATGTCACCCTGATTGTCCTAGAACTTATTATGTAGATCAGGCTGGTCTTCAATTCACAGAGATCTGCCTGCCTCTGTTTCTGAGGTGCTGAGATTAAAAGTATAGGCCACCACACATGGAGGTATCACTCAGTTTAGAGTCTGTGTTTAGTAGATGTGAAGCTTGGGTTGATCCCCAGCATAGCACACACATATATTCCTGAAGTAATAGGAGCCTTTTACAGATGACAGAGTTCACAAAGGGGCATTTTGACTGTGGAACTGTGGTTCTTAACCCTATGTGCATTAGAAGTTTTAGAAGTCTCGTTAAAACACAAGGACCGTGGCCTCTCCTTTGAGCTTCAGGAAGCCCGGGATGTACAGAGAGATACCCTCCGTCTTTTGTAGTATTTGTTATGTTTCTCATCTCCCACCAGTTAACCTGACAGGCAGTGTAAGGGGAACGGTTTATTCTCACCCACAGTTCAGGGGCTGTGGTACATCATGGGTAAGGTGTGGAGGCAAGAGTGTCTCACACAAGTGGGAGCAGGAATTTTATTCATGCCTTGGTAGACTAGGACACAGATAAAGGAGAACGCAGCATTGATCTGACTTTCCCTCTTTCCTCTCTAATTTTTTCTGGGCCCCCAATGGTGGGATGGTGCCACCCTTCTCAGCATAGTTTTCCTTCAGTTAACCCTCTCTGCAAATACCGTACAGACACATCCACAGATGTGTCTCCTAGGTGATTCTAAATCCAGTTAGGTTGACAATGAAGAGTAACCCTCACAGTGCATGTCCAAATAGTTGTTCAGGTGGTGCTGGTGCTGCTGGCCCAGGGAGTAAAGAAAGCCACCATGCCTGGCTTCGGGGGTTTATTTTGGTTTTTTGTTTTGTTTTGTTTATATGGCAAGTATTCCCGATTTCCTCTGGTCAAAAGTTCTTTGAGACATGCCATCAGCAGCCTTAGCCAATCACAGAGTAGAATCATGTGACTCACCCACCCTTCAAATAGCCCTGAAAATAACAGGTTTTTAAATTGGCCATGAAACTTGACTGAGGCCGTATCAACCTGAGTGGATGTGTGATCCTTGGCACCAGTGATGTGGTTGCTGGGAGAGCTAAGGGAAGAAGGCACAGTTTGGGGAATGGAGAAGGGAAGGGTGGGTGAGGGACAGGTGGAATATGGGGTCCAGTGGAGGGGTAAGCATGGGCCAGAAGGCAGTCAACATTTCAGAGGCAGGTACGAGTCCACAAACTCTCCAGCATTCTGCATGTTGAGGCTGTGCCTGAGCCGTCCAGGTCCAGCACAGCACAAATGGTTCTTTTTAAAATTTAGAAAAATTACTTTTATTATGTATTTAGTGTCTGAATGACTTTCTGATACAGCAACCATACATGGCAAAGGCTTTATGAAAGCGCTAAACTTTAGATTCTACTGCCCAGTTTAGCAAACTATGAAGTGTTATTGGAACACCACCAGCCATACTTGGTAGTCTGTGTTGTCTGTGTCTGTTCCATGCTGTAGATGTAGTTGGGTAGTTGAAATTTAGACTCACAGATCCTGATCCCTACCCTGGAGCAGAGGGTATTGAAGACTTACATTGCTAATAGTTTTTACAGACTAATCCTGGGCTCTGTGCGGCGCTGTATCAGCTGGTGAAGTCATGACTCCTTTGGGGCAATTTCTTCTTTGGCAGTTCACCTAAGTAGATTTCTAATTACTATTTTTAAAAATCCTCTGACCTTTTAGTTTGTTAATCTCAGTATCTTCTAAACACGGGCCACAATCTTCAGCATGCCCACCCCTTCAGCAGGAAACATCACTGGTTCTATTTCCCATTCCTTCCTACCCAGCAAGTGCAAGCCTCTGCTTTGGGGAGTTATTATTGACATGTGTAAGTATTGCTCGCTTACATGTGCTAAGGAGAAAGATGTTTTTTTAGAGCAAAAATTTGGTGTGTCCTAGCTAATTTGAAAAGTCCTCTTAGCATCTAAATAGCTAAGGGAACTAGATTTTTCTTTTTGATGTTCCCACCATTCTCCATGTTGAAATGCTTCCATCTAGTGGCTGCTGCAGAAATTGCTCTTCATGCATTCTAAATGAGACCAGATGAGCACCTCTATATTTCTTCATTTTCTTCACCTCCCAATCTTGAATTACAATTTTAGGATTATTTTTGCGTACCTCAGATGCAATCTGAAACCTTTAGAGAAATTTTGTGTGGATTGGTTATCACATTATTATTCCACATTGATGACTACAAAATTTTATGTGTGTAATCCATATTTCATAAACTCAAAATAATCTTTGTCCATTAAGAATTTAGCTGGGCAGTGGTGGCGTACACCTTTAATCCCAGTATTGGGAGGCAGAGGTAGCCAGATCTCTGAGTTCAAGGCCAGCCTGGTCTATAAGAGCTAGTTCCAGGACAGGCTCCAAAGCTACAGAGAAACCCTGTCTCGGAAAAAAAAATAAACAACTAAAATAAAGCCCCGCCAAAGAAAACAACAACAAAAAGAATTTAACATCTATTAGCTCTGGATACTTAATATATTGTTCCAAGAAGTAAGTACTTCTACAGTTTCACTTAGCAAATTCCTTTTCATCCAGAAAAAATTTAAAAGGTTACTTTCCTCATCCTTTAGTTGTACATATGTATTGCCAGAGACTCACTCAAGTAATATGCAATATATGTGTTCATGTATGGTGTGCATGTGTGTGAAGGTGTGTGCTTGCCAGGTGTTGATAGAAGCTTCCTCTGTCTGTGCCTGCCTCATTATTTAAGGCAGGGACCCGCTAAAGCTGGAGCTCACTGTTTGGGCTGGACTGTCTGACTAGTGAGCCCCACGTACACACTCATCACTGTCCCGTGCATGTGTGATGCCCTGAAGACTATGGTCGGGACCACAAGGTGCCATGGTTTCTGTCGCTCTCTACCGAGGGACTTTGGGCTGGGTACTTAGTTTCGAAGATTTGCTGCTTCTGGAAAATGGAGATGAGGATGAGCATTTTGAGAATTCAGTAAGGCCGTCCTTAGAGTGCTTAGCGTGACATCATCTGCTATAGAATAAATAGACAGTCCTTAGAGTGCTTAGCGTGACATCTGCTATAGAATAAATAGGTAGTGAAATGAGGAACTTTTTTGTTAATCTAATTTCCCTCAAGAAACTTATAGGTGCTAAATCATCAGGGAAATTTGCATAGTGACTGGTAGAGTTTTGTTCTATTTTGGGAGTATGTATTATACGTGTAATCTTGTTAGAATAGAATTATCTTATTCAATAATGTAATAGGTTGTTTACCTTAATTTTCTCTTCTATAATATTTCAAATTTATGCTGTCAAACAAGGAATTTTTCATTATGAAACTGTACCTTTTGACATCAAACTCAAATGAATGTTTAACTTTATTTTACACATGTGCCTCTGTGTGTGTGTGTGCCGGTGTGGGTGTGTGGGTGTGCCTGTGGGTGGGTGTGGGTGTGCCTGTGGGTGGGTGTGCCTGTGTGTGCGTGTGTGTGCGTGTGTGTGTGTGTGTGTGTGTGTGTGTGTGTGTGGAACTCAGGAACAACTGTGGGAGGTCAGTTCTCCCCTCGGTCAAACTTGGGTCATGAACATTTCAAAAAGTATTTTGTACACATATTTATAAGGATGTCCCTTTTTTCTCTTCTCACAGTTTCTTTTTTTTTTTTAGCTGATGGTACCCCCACCTTTCTTCTGCCCTTCCTTCTGACCCTCTCCCTGATTCTCATTCTCTTTCCGTCTTCCTTTAACTGTGACTTTTTAAGAAAGAACTTCTATTGGGAAATAACTCTTAGTTCTAAAGTGATAGCAACAAGAGTCTGGTTGGGAATACAGACTTTCTTCCCCAATCTTCTCTTTGTTCACCCCCACCCCCTTTTTCCTGAGTCACACTGTGTAGCCCAGAGTGACCTTGAACTCAGGATCCTTCTACCTCAGCCTCACTGGTCTGGAATTATGATCGTCCACAACACATCTAGATTTGCACACCTTTCGTTTACTCCCTCTTTGTTCCTGGGATGACAGACTGTAGAGTATATAGGCAGGAAAGCACAGTAGCCCGAGAAGTTGTGAATTGCCAGCTCCTTATGTTTCCTTACGGTTCCTTACGGTTGCTCTAGTGCTGCTCCTGCATGGCTGTGAGCGTCTTGAGTGTGCTCCCTCGCTCCTGTTGCAATGCACTGACTCTGTTCCCCTGTGCAGAGGTGTGGGTGGCCATGAGGCACTCTCTCTTCAAGTTCTCAGTCAGATGCTAATTTGTGATTGTATTTTGGGGTCAGGCATCCACCTTGAGTCTTTTTCCTGTGCTGCTATCTTCTGTGGTAGAGTGTCAAGTGTCTCCTTGCTGAGGGTATCATCTGAAGCGTGATCCTAATTAGTCTTAACAACAAAAACCTGTAGTCAGATAGCGAGGGTGAAAGCTGAAAGATCAGAGAAGCAGAGCAGCCAGCCACCAGAGACTTCTTACCTTTATGCATCTTCAGACTGAATGGGACCTATCTGCCTCTATGAATCCTCAAACTGAATAGGCGAGATCCTGTCTCTCTGCCTTATATTCCTCTCTCCACCTCTCAAAGCTGGGATTAAAGGCATTGATCCAAGTGATAGGATCAAAGGTTTGCCGCCATTTTCCAACTCAGTTTCTCTTTTAGACTGGTTCAGTCTCGCACCTGGAACTCCTAATCTTCCTGCTTCCTTCCAAGTGCTGGGATTAAAGGTGTGTGCCACTACTGCCTGGCCTCTGTGGTTAACTAGTGGGTAGCTCTGCTCTCTGATCTCCAGGCTAGCTTTATTTGTCAGAACACAAACAAAATATCACACAACAGCTATCCTTTCTGTTTTGGTTGAATTATCGGATACTGAAATATACAGCTATTTATGTAACTTAAGACTTCAACATACTTTTTTCATTTCTTTTTAGTTTTTGAAAGTGGTCTGTGGAGACTGGTTTCAGAACTCAATCAGATAACTAAACCGAAGGGTGCCCAAATCCCTTATATAAAGTTGCATGGTATTTCCATACTGTCTGTTCATTCCCTTCTATGTATTTGTGTGCTTAGAATCCTAGCTGCATTACTTGCAGTACCTAACGTAAATAGTTGTCCAGTTTAGGAAACAATCATGAGGCATCTGTACATTTTCAGACTAGAGCAGTGTTTTGCCGCATGCATCTTTTAATATAGAAAGTATATTTTGCTCAACTGAGTCTTT
Organism: Ellobius talpinus; assembly: GCA_001685095.1. Classification (NCBI taxonomy): domain Eukaryota; kingdom Metazoa; phylum Chordata; class Mammalia; order Rodentia; family Cricetidae; genus Ellobius; species Ellobius talpinus. The sequence continues at coordinate 62,387 of LOJH01000296.1, read as the reverse complement.
GAACGGCTTTTAGAAAGAAATTATTAGTCCAGGATTTTTTTCTTTCCTCCCACTTTGGTTTTTTTTGTGGGAGTGTGTATTATGATGCAATTTTTGTTTTTCAAATAATTTTGGTCTTTGAGTACTTGAATCTCTGGCCAGAAATGGCTAAGTACACTTGGATAATGATCAAAGGCTTTGAAATGGCATTGCAATAGTCATAGATGTTGTGAAATACTTCCCCTCCTCTTTCAGGCTAAAATAAATGAAGCCGTGGAATGCTTGCTGTCCCTGAAAGCTGAGTATAAGGAAAAGACTGGGAAGGAGTATGTGCCTGGTCAGCCCCCAGTGTCCCAGAAGTCACAGTCAAGTACTGTCAGCGGTGCTGAGCCTGCCGGTCCAGAGACGCCAGAAGCCAAAGGTCTGTTTGACAGAGTGGCTCATCAGGGAGAAGTAGTTCGAAAACTGAAAGCTGAAAAGGCCTCTAAGGTCAGTGTGGGGTTTTCTTTGTGTGGTCCTGTGTTTTACTGAATTTCCATACCATGTGTAGCTAGTGGCTGCTGTTAAGACAGTGCTATGTGTAGATCATCTACTTCTGTCCTCTAGGCTGGTCTTGTCCCTTTTATGTTCTTTTGTTTATTTTCTTAGTATATTTTAGCATTTTGTGTCTGCATCTCTTGCCCTTAATTAATTGTTTGTAAGCCTCGTAAATGTGGGTATGGTATTTGTTAACGAATGCCAAGACAGTAATTTTCACTGCATGTTGTACTCCTTTGTTCCTCTTTGTTACATTAAAGGATCAAGTAGATTCAGCTGTGCAAGAACTCCTTCAGCTGAAGGCACAGTACAAGTCGCTGACAGGAGTTGAGTATAAGCCTGTGTCTGCTGCTGGGTCTGAAGACAGAGATAAGAAGAAGAAAGAAAAAGAAAATAAATCTGAAAAGCAGAATAAGCCTCAGAAACAAAATGATGGCCAAGGGAAAGACTCTTCCAAAAGCCAGGGCAATGGATTGTCAACGAGTGGAGCAGGAGAAGGGCAGGGGCCTAAGAAACAGACCAGGTATTAACTGTTTCCATGTGAATTCAGTTCTCAAGAGAGATTGTTTTTAGAATAAGCAGATTGTGGTGTATTATCATCAGGACAGAAGGCTCATACTCTAATACCAGCAGATAGCTCCTATTTAAATAGGAAGTGCACCATCTGCTCACTCCGTGTGCTTTCCACCTGTCTGGTTTCCAGGGAGATGAGCTGGTCACCACTGTCTCAGATTGAGTTTCTCTCTTACTGTTCTGTTGCTGTGAAGAGACACCATGACTGGCAGCTTACAGAAGAGTTAGAGTCCATGCCCACCTGTGTAGGGAGTGTGGTAGCAGGCAGTCAGGCAGGCATGATGTTGAACAGGAGCTAGGAGCTCACATTTGATCTGAGAGCAGAATGAGAAGGAGACTGGGTCTGGCATGGGCTTTTGAAATCTCAGCCCAACCCCAGGGGCACACCCCCTCCAACAAGGTTACACCCCTAATCCTTCCCAAACAGTTCACCAACTGAGAACCAAACATTTAAATAGTTGAACCTGTGGGCTGCTTAGCCTTTGGAGTCTAGACAAACAGTGCAGAGTGAAGAAAGCTCTGCAGTCTGAAGCAGTTTGATCGCAGATGTACTAGGTAAAGGGTGCTAAACTAGTGGATACCTTGCTTTATGGGTTTTTCCCCAAGTGAAAGTTTTTCATTAGAAGTAAATAAGAATTTTATTCCCAGTGGGATTTTGAAGTTGGTAGCTTAAATGATAAACAGCAGGTTTAAAGACCAGGCAGTAGATTATCTGTCCTTTTCAGTGTTTTTCTGTTTGTTTGAACAATGTGACTCCTTCCAAAAGTATATGCTAAAAATATTGTGATGGGCTTCCTGTGATGGCTTCCTAGAAGAAAATGCTGTTACTGAGGTAGTTTTGATTTTTAAATCTCTTTAGCTGAATGTCGAATTTAACTGCCTCTCATGTTCAGGTACTATCTTCTTAGGGAATACTGCAGCAGCTCCTGGTTTACGTACTGACTCAGCAGTCATGATAGTGGACAAGAGGCGAGAGCCTCTCTTCTCGCCTTCTGACTGCCCCTGTGTAGCCCTCAGTTTCATAAAGAGAAAAGAGAGTGAAGCCCACAAAGCCTTGCCTGCAAGCTGGAAGCATGTGCTTCCTATAGAACACAGTTAATAGGCAGACCTTTTGTCACTTTTGGGGCTGAGGACCTTGTCTTCCTGTGTAGCTCAGGCTTGCCTTGAGAGCTCTTTCCACCTCAGCCTTCCTGTTGAGGCTATAGGTGTGCACACACCATGCCCAACTAACATGGGTGAGATTGAGGAAAGAAGGATTGTCTGGAAGAGAGGCTGAGGGGTTGGCAGGAAACCGAGGGCCAAACAAAAGGGTCCTTCACTTCTAGGCACATATTCTACTAACTCCCAAGTTCCAGCATTGGATTAATTGGGGTTTTCTTGCATTTGTTTAATTTAAATGTTAACTTTTACAAACTTCCACCTCTACATCTTCTATTTAGTATGAAATATAGGTGTGTATAAACTTATGTGTGAATATTCATTTATCTCTGTATGGTCAGTAGCTGCTGTTTTTTATTACTTTTTACATTTTATCTTTGATGAGACACTGATCTTTTTAGTTGTTATTATCACCTATGTTGAGTTGGACAAATGCTCTTTAGTAGAGATTATATGTGAGTAGACTTTGTCTTTGCCAAATGTATTTTAATTGAAAAAGGATTTTATAATAAATAAATAAATTCTTTAAAAATTATAGTTTTAAACAGGTTTTGCCTTAGCAGTTTTCATGGACAACATCTGACCAACCTTTGCAAGGCTCTTTTGATGCTGGGAGGTTGTGATGGCACACACTCATGATCTCAGTACTTCACAGGCAGAGGCAAGAAAACTGTACAAGCTTGGGCCATTTCGATCTGTATATCAGGTTATTCTAGCCAAGCAGGGGCTGAACAGTGAAACCTTCCCTGTGTTAAAAAAACAAATATTGAATTACTTTCTAGATTAAAAACATTATTGTGGAAAGGAATAGAAAAGTAAATAAATATAAAAATGACTGAAAATTAAGAACTCCCTTTTTGAGCTTATATTCTTACTTTCAGTTCCACCTGCTGTGGTTTGACTGCATCCCACAGCACACATGCTGGGACTTAGTCCTCCAGCTGGTGGAAATAATGGAATGTAAAGGGGGAGCCTTTGCAGTAGTGATTAAGATAAGCCGAGGCCGAGAAAATGGGGTCCTGTTCATTATAGAAAACAGACCGAGACAGCCTAAAAGCATTTGCTGAATGAAGGATTCATGTTTCCTTTTGCATGTCTGCAGATTGGGTCTTGAAGCAAAAAAAGAAGAAAATCTTGCCGAATGGTACTCCCAAGTGAGTATGCTCTCAGTGGGCTTTTATGTGAACATCATTTCTCAAGGTTAGCTTTATGTCCAGACTCTAAAGTCTAGGGAGAAAGGTAACTATAACAGTGTGACGTCCCCCATCCCCCCGTGTATGTTCGAGCATGTGTGTTTCTATGTGTATGTGCATAAAGGCATGTGGGTGTTACCCTCAGAAAAACCACCTCCTTTGAGATAAGGTCTCTCTTTGGCCTGGACTCACCAGTTAGGGTAGGCTGGCTGGCCAGTGCACCCCAGAGACCCTCTTGTCTCTGCTCCAAGTGCACATCTCAGCACTACACCTGACATTTTAGGGGTCTGGGGATCAGTCTTCATAAGTGGAAGGCAGACATTTTACCTACTCCCTTGCCATCTCCCATGATGCCCACTATAATAATATCATGTCAGGTATAGTGGGACACTGACGTAACCCAATACTTGGAAGATGAAGGCAAGAGAGTTTAAGTTCCAGGCTAGCTGGCCTACATAGTGAAACTGTCTCAAAATAAAATGTAAAAATAAAAGAAGGCTAAGGGTGTAGCTCAGTGGTAAGTCTGCAGACTTTAGAGTCCTATAAAGTGTTGCCTTTGCGTGTGGGAAAGTCCATTTTTCCTCCACATTAAGGAGGGTGTTTCCAAGCCAGGCATGATGGCACACGCCTATGATTCCAGCATTTGGGAGGCAGGGGCAGGCAGGTCTCTGAGTTCAAGGTCAGCCTGGTCTACAAAGTTCAGGTTGGCCTGGGCTACACAGAGAAACCCTGTTTTGAAAAACACAGTTTGCTGCGTCTACAGACAGGAGCTTTGATTACCACACTCTTGCCTTTCTTGCCTCTGCGTTAAAATACTGGTTCAGTTTGCAGGCTTTTCTCTTTCAAAGGTCATCACAAAGTCAGAGATGATTGAATACTACGATGTGAGCGGCTGCTATATTCTCCGTCCCTGGTCGTACTCCATTTGGGAATTCATTAAGGACTTCTTCGATGCTGAGATCAAGAAGCTGGGTGTGGAGAACTGCTACTTCCCCATATTTGTGTCTCAGGCTGCGCTAGAGAAAGAGAAGAATCATATCGAAGACTTTGCCCCTGAGGTACACTGAAAAAGATGAGCTTTTCCTTTTTGCGGTTTTCTCTTACAAACTCGAAATTATATCTCAGTAGAGTTTAACAACCAACTAAGAGAAATTTGGGACTATTACTTTTCTTTATAATGTCCTATTTCTTCCATCCTCATGGCATGTTTAGTTGTTAGTCACGTCTTCTGACTGACTTGTCCATTCCCTTCTAGTAACAGCAGCAAGCATTTGAACTATTTTCAGGTATTCTGAGACCTGAAAGTTTATATATACTTATGCTCTTCAAAAGTGCCATTAAAACTATGTCTACATCATTTTTATCTTCCTAGGTTGCTTGGGTTACGAGGTCTGGTAAGACAGAGTTGGCAGAGCCGATTGCCATCCGGCCTACCAGTGAAACAGGTGAGAGCAGGCCCGGGCCCTGGGGAAGCTCACTGAGCTGTAGGGGCTGCAGCTGCGTCTCAGTGTTTCTGCTAAGTTCCTTCCTGGCAAAGCAGAACTCACTGAAAGATGAAGGCAAATGAAAGTTTATGTTACATAGATTTTGGGTTAAGCCATTTCATTACAGAGTTCTTATCAGTAGGATGTAAGTCTCTCTGTCCGTCTTTTTAAAGAAAAACACTTTACGTTTTAGGTCCTTTATTTGTTTTTATACAGTGAGCCATGAATTTATAGGGAATTCACATGTGTGTGGCTAAAGGGACAGTGCCGTGTTTCCTAAAAAGCCTAGAGAGCATACAGTGGGTTCCTCTCCTCTTCCCTTTGTGGCTATCGTTTGGCAAGTTACTGGAAAATGGCTGCCGTGGCTGACAACAGTTTTTCTTTTTTTAAACAGCATCTATTTTTGTCCAGTGTTCCAACTTTTCAGAGGGAATTGTTTTGGATTATTCTTGGGATTGATTATAAAATTACAAATGATGGCTCTTATTTGTTTTTTTAATATTTATTATCTACATTAGATTTATATTTCTGTAGAGTTTTTTGTTTGTTTTTTGAGACTGAGTCTCACATCCAGCTCTAGCTGACCTGGAACCTGGTATTTAGATCAGGCTAACCCGAACTCACAGAGAGATGATTCCCAAGTGCTGGGTTTAAAGGTTGTACACCCCGTGCTCATCTTCACCTAGGGTTTTCAGAATGCTTTCATGTGGGCATGTTGTGTTATTCTCCTGCCATGGGAAGGCAGAGGCAGCCATCAGATGATGGAATGGTTTTCCTGGAATTATACATAGTGAATTGACATGCCACCCGGGTCCGAGACTTTCGACTTGGTGGCTTCCTACAGTGATTACTTATCTTCAAAGTTAATGTGCTTATTATCTAATACTTGTAGTGTATTTTGATATTTGCACTTTTGACATTATGACTTTAGTCGTTTTTGGCTTTTCTCATAGTACATTAGTAGTTTTGCTTTACTTACTGTACGTTGTAGACAAGTCAAATCATAGTTCCTGGCAAGAGTGTTCTTCCTTGGATGGGTAATCTGTGCATCTAACAAATTCTGATTCTGATACATAGCTGATTTCAGGGATAACATTAGCATCTTTAAATTTGATAATGAGATCTGTGAGCCAAAGGAGAGTATTAAATAAGATAAAGAATGAAAATAATTTTACATAGAACACAGAATGTACTAGTCTTCACTCAGATAGAATATGGAAACAACACTTACATGCAAATAGGTGAAACACACAAAATATGATCATGTTAGGTAGATTTGTCTATCTTCAGGGTTATGCTTTATGAACTAGATAACAGTGTCATTTCATGAATCATCACGGATACTGGGGCAAGCACACTTTAATCCTTTAATTCATATTGGTTACATTGCAAATTCAACTCTTGTCAGTCTTAAGGAAGAAATCAAGTTATAAGTGTCTGTATTTTCTTGACTTTCAGTAATGTATCCTGCATATGCAAAATGGGTGCAGTCCCACAGAGACCTGCCCGTCAGGCTCAACCAGTGGTGCAATGTGGTGGTAGGTGCCCGTGTGCTGTTAGTCGGTCTCCATTTTCATGTGTCCATCGCTTTTAGAGCCTGCTTTCTTTCCTTTGAGCGTGAAGCAGTTTTCAAAGGGTTTTGGACCACAAAATTTGTTTTGATTATTAATCATGTAAAGTTGCTAATAAAAACTAGTTTTTTTTCCTATACTGACTGGCTTTGTCCCTGCAGCGCTGGGAATTCAAGCACCCACAGCCTTTCCTCCGCACTCGGGAGTTCCTGTGGCAGGAGGGGCACAGCGCCTTTGCCACCTTCGAGGAGGCAGCTGATGAGGTAGGAGCAGTCCTCTACTATGCCTGTGCATTTCTGGCCCTGCTTTTTGTTGTTTGGCTTATGCTATGTAATACCTGTTTGAAAATACAAAGTTAACCCAAGAGTAAACCGATTTTAAAAACTTGCTTATTAAAATTTTACTAGTAAATTTGCTATTTAAATTTTTGTACAATAGATTTTAATTTGTAGAAAATTTAGTCATATGATTAGAATTAATCATTTTTTAAGGTTTCACTCTGATTACTGTATATCTCTCAAGCATTTTCTCCTACATTCCAAATTTATATTCACGTAAATGTTCCTTGGCATCACACTGCTTTCTTGTTGTTCATCTTCCTTAAATCTCACATTGACCTCTTTAACCTTTCCCGAATTTTGTTGTTCTTGAGTACCCTTTCACAAACAATTTGAGATAATGTGAATAAACATGCCATCAATGTTGTCGCAGGTCTTGCAGATCCTTGAGTTATATGCTCGAGTGTATGAGGAACTCTTGGCAATCCCTGTTGTGAGAGGAAGAAAGACTGAAAAGGAGAAGTTTGCAGGAGGAGACTATACGACCACATTAGAAGCCTTCATATCTGCCAGCGGGCGTGCTATCCAGGTATGGAATGCTGTGGCTAGATGGCAGCTGTAAGCACAGCCTACAGCAGCTTCAGCAGTGTTTGCTACTTTAGTAGTATTTGGATAGCTAATATAGAAAGCAGTATCAAGGTTTTAAAAAATAAAGTCACTAGTGTGCCATCTAGTGGTGCCTTTCCTAGAGGTAGATCAGACGGATGCAAGGAGCTTACTGAAGGCACATCTACACTCTGTGCAATGCAGCATTATAGCCAGACAGTGGCGACATCACCTGTTAAAAAAATGTCTATATCCACAGTGGGCTATTAACCATAAAAAGAATGCATTCTGTCATTTGCAGTTCCATAGATGAAATTGAAGATATTTGTGTTAAATGAAATAAATGAGGTATGTGATTGTGCATAACCTGTGACTAGAATGGTGGTTACTTACAGGTTAGGGAGAATATGAGTTGGTTAGTAGGCACTAAATTTTAGTTCTATGGGAGCTGAATGCTATACTGCAGATAAGGATGGTGGCAGACTGCTATAGTCACAACACTCTAAGGAGTCTGTGGCTAATGTGAGCTACCTAGTAAGACACTCCTTGGGGGAAAGAAAAATCTGGCCTGTTATTGTATAGGAGGGTAACCATCAATAGTAATGCGTTGTGCATTTTTAAAACACTTAAGATTTTGAAAGTTTTTACCAGAAAGAAACGATGGATTCTTGAGATAAGTTTAACCTGATTCAAACATTACAAAATGTGTTTACATTGCCTCATTATGTTGATTTAAAAAGTGAATAAAAAATAATTACTGTGAAAGCAGTACAGCGCTTGTTTAGCGTGCACGGAGTCATTGATCACCAATTTTTATTGATATATTGATCATCAGTACTCCAAACTGGGTGTTATGGTGCACACCTCTAAAAGTGGAGGCAAGAGAATCAGGTATTCGAGGCTACCGTCAGCTCCATAGTGAGTTCTAGGTCCATGTGGGCTATATGAGACCCTTCTCAAAAGACTGGGAGGAGTGGAGGGGGAAGGAAGAGAATAGTGGAGGAGGGCATCATGTGATTTCTAGGCCTGTTCTGTGTCTCCATGATGGGGAAATCAGTGAAGTTGGGATTTCATCCTGAATTGCCAGGCATGAGCTCCAGGTAAAACCTTGCATACAGAAGTTTGTGTGGGTGTGTATTTTGTGTGTGTGGTTTTTTTTTTGTTTGTTTTTTGCTTTTGTTGGACCACCCAGAGCAGAACTGCTAATTTTTTTTAGCTAGTCCTCTCTTTTCATGTCAATCATACTTGAATTTTAAGCATTAAAAGAAGATAAAACAGTGCACGTAGTGGTATTCTAAAGTATGTGATCTTGTCATTATTTTCAAAGGAATAATAGTTTAAAACTAAAGCTCGTGTTTCTCTCCTTATTTTAGGGAGCAACATCACACCATTTAGGCCAGAATTTTTCTAAAATGTGTGAAATAGTTTTTGAAGACCCAAAGACACCAGGGGAGAAGCAGTTTGCATTCCAGTGCTCCTGGGGCCTGACAACTCGGACTATTGGTGTGATGGTCATGGTTCATGGAGACAATATGGGCTTAGTTTTGCCGCCCCGTGTAGCCTCTGTTCAGGTAAGGGAAATGTTCTCTTTATCATGTCTTTTATATGATTATAGTCTATGTTTACAAAGGAACTTTGAAAGGGTAGATTTCTCTGATGATGTAGAAACAATAGAAAATATAGCCTAGACTATTACTGTGTGTAAATATGTGTACATACGTATTATTTATTGTCCCAAGAATTTTAAAAATAATTTTGCTGAAAACTTTTACATTTTTTCTTAGGTTTACTAATTTTATTTTATGAGTGAATGTTTTGTCTGCCTGTGCCTCTGTGGACCATGTGCACGCTTAGTTCCGACCAACATTAGAAGGGGACACCATGTGGATGCTCTTAACTGTGGAGCCATTTTTCTAGCCTTAAAATTTTCTTTAGAAATAAATTTTTTGAAATTATTTAGAATTATTTAAATAAAATATAGTAGGTTAAATGAATTGTACTTAGTGTTGATGAGTGATTTTTAGCTGATTAGCACATGTAGACAGGTTAGAAACCACACAGATTGATTTAGTCATTGAAGAACAGATGTGGATTGTGTAAGCTATAAACCAGTTAATGTTGGAGCCCCGAGAAGGAAATGCCTGTAAACCAAACCTCCAAGCAAGACTGGGAAGCAGGTCACACTGGCTGTCAGTGGTCATGGCTAAAAGACCTGGAGCTGGAGAGGTGGCTTGGTGGGTAAGGTGGCAGAGGACCCAGATGCTTTTTCAGTGACTGCTTGTGGCAGTTTACAGCCTCCTCTAATGCCAGCTCCAGGAGGGGTCTCTGGTGGTTTGAAAGAAAATTGCCCACAAAAGGAGTGGCACTATTAGGAGGTGTGGCCTTGTTGAAGGAAGTGTGTCACTGTGGAGGAGGACTCTACAGTCTCATACATGCTCAAGCCACACCCAATGTCTCAGTTCACTTCCTGTTGCCTTTGGATCAAGATGTAAGGACTCTCAGCTCTAGCACCATGCATACTGCCTTGTTTCCTACCATGATGATAATGCACTAAATCTCTGAACTGTAAGTCACCCAATTAAGTGTCTTCCTTTATAAGAGGCATGCCCTCCCCCCCACCAGTTAAACCAAATGCTGGACATGGTGGCATACTCTTTAATTCTAGAACATTGGAGGTAGGAGCAGGCAAATCTCTTTGAGTTCCAGGCCAACATGGTCTATTTACGGAGTTTAGAGAGTGAATGGGCCAGTCAGGGCTATATAGTGAGAGTCTATCTTAGAGAGAGACAGACAGAGAGACACCAGCAAGCTACAGGACACCATATCCTTGCTTGTTCTCTCCAAAAAAACTTTTCCAGACAGGGTTTCTCTATGTAGCCTTGGCTGTCCTGGAACTCACTCTGTAGATCAGGCTGTCCTGGAACTCAAGAGATCCGCCTGCCTCTGCCTCCCGAGTGCTGAGGTTAAAGGCATGGGCCACTACCGCATGGCTCCTAAATTCCTAGGTCAGTTTTGCTGACTTTTCCCAAGAAGTATTTGGAGAGATGGAAGACCTTGTCTTCAGAGGAGAGTGGAAGTTTAAAGATGTAGTGGACAGTGTCAGAGAGATGAAGAGCTGTGGTCTTCCCCAAGGTGATTCAAAGGAGAGGGAGGAGACTCCAGGGATCCTTAGATGCCTCTGGAGATGCAGAAACACTGGGAGGTGTGACCTCAGCAGTTGGTCACAGACAAACATAGGAACAGAAAGTGGCCACCCTAAAGGAGAGACTGGGAAGGACAGTGCTGCACCCCAGGAAACAAAGGGGCCTGATAGGTCACAGACTCGGAAAGCGAACAGATAAGGAATGGGGTACTGTCTTGTACTGTGTGCTCCGGCAGGTGTGTTGCAAGTGTGAAGTTCATGTGCAGCTCAGCGTTCACATCACTGTAACACCACAGGTTTTTGTGTAGCAGATGAGATTCTTTGTAGAAAAAGTGCTTTTAAAACAATGTAAAATGTAGCTTTTCAAGAAGTTATTGTATATAGTTTGATTTTTTTAAGGCCTTTTGATGTTGGATGATCCTAAATATTTAATGGTTTTTGTTAGTGTTGTTTTTAACATAGTGGCCCTGCAGCAAACTTTAGGAAATTTTGTTAGTAGTGTGCTTTGAAACATTTAGGCTGCTTCATGTTGTGGATTGTTTGTTTTGTTCAATTAAAGATTTATTATTGTGTGTGTGTGTTTGTGTGTATACGCCTAAGTGTATGTCTGTGTATCACATGTGTGTTGGAGCACTCAAAGGTCAGAAAAGGAGTTGGACTCCCTGGAGTTACTTACAGATGGTTGTGAGCCACCGGGTGGGTCCTGGGAACTGAATCTGGGTCCTCTGCAAGAGCAGCCAGTGTTCTCAACCACGAGCCATCTCTCCAGCACCATGTTTTTAATTGTAGTAAAATTATGTATATTTAAAAGATTGTGTCATTGGCATCTTTTGCAAGAGTAGCAAGTGTTCTCAACCACTGACCCATCTCTCCAGCACCATGTTTTTTAATTGTAGTAAAATTATGTATATTTAGAAGATTGTTCATTGGCATCTTTTAACTTTCGTATGGTTCATTATTGTAGATGTCCTTATGTGTGTGTGGTGTGTCTTTGGCTGGACTCTAGGTGGTAGTGATTCCATGTGGAATCACAAATGCCCTGTCTGAAGAAGACAGAGAGGCACTGATGGCAAAATGCAATGAGTATCGAAGGCGGCTACTTGGCGCTAACATCCGAGTCCGAGTTGATCTACGAGACAACTACTCTCCAGGCTGGAAGTTCAATCACTGGGAGCTGAAGGTATGCAGGGCTCTTGCACTGGGGAGATCTAGATTTCTGCAAACTTAAGGTTTTTTGTTACCTTCCCATATTTATAGTTGTAAGTTCTGAGCACCAATGTAGGTCATACCTTGTAAAAGGGGTTTCTAGAGTATGTGCTTGTTAAACTAATTTCTGTGGTGATTCAGGGAGTGAGTAGCTTGGTGGGAGAACACTTAGCATGTGCTTGGCCCTGCCTTTTGATTCCCAGCACTGGGCCTTGTCTCCCTAAAAGTTTTGTGGAAGCCAGTTTTTCTTACATTAGAATAAAGATGATCTTGAAGTGTTTGCTTATATAGCATATAAGGCTCATTGGTGGGTGTGTTGCAGTGCTTATATCTGAGTTCAGTCCCTGGCAGAGTGAGGTTTTGGTGATGGTGGAGTCATCATAGGTTCCCTCCACATCTGCAGTTCTGGTACACATGGTTACACATCCTTTTGCCGTTGTTTCTCTGCCTCTCTGCATACAAAGCCTTTCTAAATTCTGGTTTCATGTTTTTGGTGTATTTTCATTTATAACACAACTTCATTATTAGGTAATGATGCCTTTTATTCCATTTCACAAACTTTAAGCGGTTACCTTTTCTTTTAGCTATGATAGAGAATATCAAGTTAGTCTAGGAATTAGGAGGAGTAGTGTGGGACATGTTCTGAGATGGTACCTGAGAACTTAGGAATGGATGCTTGATGTATTGGGGTTATTCAGAATTAACCCTCTTGAATTACAAAGCCACTACCAGTCATCATCTTACTTTAGAAACGGTGCCTATGGTAACCTGTGCTGGGGATTAGCGCTGCTGCTGGCCCTGCTTCTTCTTTGTGTGTCATACTTTCTTTTTCATGTGCTCCCTCCCTTCAGGGAAGGCCTTAAAGACAGATCGTTTGTCCTCTGTAATTTGTCTTTAGTTGCAGTCTTTTTTGTTCAGCTAGGGATAGCTGGTGGATACCAGCAGCTACTTCTCTAAGCCAGTTCATGTGTGTCTGGGCACAGAACACTAAAGGAGAAACTTGCTGTGAGCCTAACTGAAAGGAATTTGAAATGCCATCTACTTCTGGATTCCCCCACCTTCCTATTCTACGTTCTTCCTCCAAAGACACGGCTTTATCTCTAGGACTCTTTATCCCTGGGAACCTGTTTGATGAGGGTCAGTGGGCTTGCTGGCGTTCACATAAGTTTGTCTTTGACTTGAGTACTGCTCAGCAGCTGTGTTGTTATAGAAGCACCTGGCTTACAGTGTCAGAGTCCTAAATTAGTTTTCAAGCAGTGGTTCTCAACCTGTGGGCGGAGACCTCTTTTGGGAGCAGAGCAACCCTCCTCTCACAGGATTCATATAAGATATCCTGCATATCAGATATTAGTAGCAAAAATACAGTTATGAAGTAGCAATGAAATAAATTTATGGTTGGGGTGACGACAAGGTGAGGAACTGTATTAAAGGACAGCAGCATTAGGGAGACTGAAGACCACTGTTTTAAAGGCTCTTTCACTAATATGTAAGGCCTGCTATTTTTCAGAGAGGGTTCCAGATCTTACTGCAAAATCTTCCTGGACCTTAAGTATAGTGGCATTTCATTTGTGTTTTAATAAATAAAGCTTGCCTGATGATCAGAGAGTAAAATAGTCCCACTGGTCTATTAGACCAGTCAGTGGTAACACACACCCTTAGTAGCCACACTAGTTGCCATAGAAACCGGGCAGTGCATGCCTTTAATCCCAGCCCTAGAGAGGAATATAATAAGACTAGAGGAGACAGCTCACAGTCTCAATCTCATTCTGATATTCCTGGAGGCAGGATTACCATTTTTGGATTGAGGTCAAGGTAAGAGTCAGTGGCTGAAAGGTTGAACCCCAATATCAGTCTCTGAGCCTTTAGTAATTGTGCTTCACTTAAGGGCTTTAGTCTCCTCAGAGATTGGAATATGTAGGAGTTTTAAACTTGAATATAGCCAATTCTTAAATTCTCTCATGGAAGCCTGAGAGCATGGTGCCTCTCAAACTTTATCCTAAAGCCAGCAGTCTGAACATATAATACTCCTTCAAATATGACTCTCAGCCATCCTTAACCTCCAGTACAAGAACCTCTGATAAGGGCTGGCAGGCAGTGCTTTATCCAACCCTGCAGATGATTCTCATGCATGCTGTGTAGTTCCTTTCAGAGCCGAGGCATCCCAGCCAAAGCACACGTTTACCATGAATGAGTCTGGGGTGTACCCATGTGCTAACCCCCTCAGTTCCTTGGGGGTATCTTTAGTTTCAAGAAGCCTCTGTATTCTTCCATGTACCACATGCCATTTGTGAGGAAAAGGGAATGCCCATTGAGATGCTTTTCTATCGAGATGGCTTAGTTCTGACAACACAAGCAGTAGACTCTTTCCTTCTGTACTGAAGTAAGTTCTCTAGCATGTCAGGAGTATCACTTGCTCTTTTCTTGTTTGGTTACCATTGCTCTTTGGCTGTTTTATGATTTATAGTAGCTAAAACCCTGAAATAGTCTGTATTCAGCTTGAGATTCCCATGCACAGGTTTAACTGCCTGTTTTGTTTTATAGGGGGTTCCAATCAGACTTGAGGTGGGGCCACGAGATATGAAGAGCTCTCAGTTTGTGGCTGTCAGGCGAGATACTGGAGAGAAATTGACAATTGCCGAAAAAGAGGCTGAGGCTAAACTTCAAGAGATTTTGGAAGACATCCAGCTTAACCTTTTCACAAGGTAACTCTGTGGTTTACTTGTGTCTCCTTTCTTCAGCTTCCACCTAATGTTTGAGACATAAACAAGGGATTTGGGGTTCTTGCAACTGGACGTAGCCTTTCTCCCTGAGCTCCAGGACCACTTAGTGTCTTACTCCATTTGTAGTTTTGACTTGTGGGTTTCCTAAGTGTGTGTTCCCTGTGAACCGGTTTGTCTGTTGAACTAGATGGGGTTAACTTCAGATCCAGGTTATTGTATTAAGTCTTTGGTTCTTAAGTGCTGGGCACAGATTGGTAGAATCCAGGAAGCTTTACCAGCACCTTCCCTGGGAGACTAAGCCTGAGAGAGCAGCCAGCAGCTATAGTGTTAAAAGCTTCCCAGTAACGGCATATATTCCTGCTCGCCAGGAGAGGGCAGCAGAACTCATAGGTGGTTGGGAGCCTCCATATGGTTGCTGGGTATTGAACTCAGGACCTCTGGAAGAGCAGCCAGTGCTCTTTACCTCTGAGCCTTCTCTCTGGCCCCACCTTGTATTTTTTTAAGCCAAGGTTTTTCACTGGTTTGGAGCTTAACAAGTAGGCTAGACTGGATGGGTAGCAAGTCCCAGGGGTCCTGGGATACAATATGGCATGTACCACATCCGCAGCTGGTTTTGTTGTAGGTCGTGGAGGCTGAACCCAGGTCCTCACACTTAGAAAGGGGTTACTATGATGCTGAGCTGTCTTCAAGCTCCAGATGGGTATTTTTACAAAAACAAGTTGTCGTCTGTTTTTGAAGATAGGGTCTCTGGCAACCTGGATTGTCTTCAAACTTGAGGCCAACCTTGGATTTCTGATCCTCCACCTCAGCCTTCCTGTGCTTAGCAGAAAATTTCAGCAAGTTTTCATTCACTTATACTCAATTCTGTTATTTTTTACATACAAGGTTCATTCTAAATAGTTCATTCTTAGTGATGTTTTTGTTTTGTTTTTAATCTTGTGCAATTTTCAATATGCATTGCATTCTTGCTTATAAATATAGGTACTTTGAATAAGTCAATTCTACATAGACTTATTACTAAGGAAAAGCTGAATTAGGATAACAACTCATTTTTAAAAAAAGATAGCAATGCATACTTGTTCACAGTTGGATCTTTGTATTACCAAGTACGAAGAAACTAATATATTGGTTAATTTTACTGAACTGAGGACATAGCAGTATAGATCTATCACAAGCGTGTATTTATTCCTGAGGTTTCCCTCCTTCCATGTGACAGGCTCCTTCTGTGGAGCCTAGGCCTGTCCGGGGGCGGATCTTCCTAGTCAGTTTACTGGATTTAATATTAAGGGTAGCTGGTGTTTCTTTTCCTTTCAGTGCTGAGGGAGGTAACTGTGTCCTCATTCATACTAAGGCATGCTCTTTTCCCTACACTGAGCTACATCCCAGCCTCCTTAATGTAAGCTTTGATGAAAGAAGTCCTGTGTGAAGTAGACTAAGCTGTTATAACCAAGAGAAGACCAGAGTCAGACACAGAACAGCTTCTCCTTTCTTATATAAAGCAGTGTGAAGCTGGTCTGCAGGTCCAGTGGCTGTAGTTTTCCAGAACTTAGATCCACTCATTTTATTGGTTCTGCCATCACCTAGAACTTAGTGACATGGACACACCAGATTACAGTCAAGTCAAGGGAGTGCTGGTGGGTGAGGGTGCAAGAGCCATGCCTGCTGCCTTCAAATGTATGGTGGGAAATGTCCCATGACTTTTCCTACTTGCCTATCTCTATACAAAAAAATGTGACAGGGGAAAAGAGGAAACAAATTTGACTGACAGCTAGCAATTGCTAAGAATGCCCAAAGTCCTAGCCTTGAGATTCAGAACTGTCTTTTTTTTCCTTCTACTCCATGTGTGATTTTGAATGTAGATGAAAGTATTGCCTACGGCATTACTAAAGCCTGAGAGTCTGAAAGAGGAGGCTTTGAAGCCAGGCATGGTGGGGCACACCTAGTAATACTAGCTGAATTCAGAGGGAATCATGTTTCAGTCCAACCTGGGCTATGTAGTGAGACCCAAGGGGACGGGAGTGTAGGGTGGGAGGATTTGATGGTGTGAAAATATCTTTAATTTGTGTATGTGTGTGTTGTTGCGATGCATTCATTCCTTCATGTGTCATTATTGGACAGTTAGTTCTATATATCTCCTGCTACAATATTATTATTATTTTCCCGTTTTTGTAGAGGGGAAAAGTAGACCAGAAGGTTTGAAAACTGACAGACTTTCCGAGGTGGTACAAGTGGGAGTTAGGACTGTTCAGCAGCAATAACAAAAGTAGCAGCTGCCTGTTGTGTGCGTGGCAATTTTCTCACATGTTGGCTTGAGGTGATGCTCAAGTAAGGTGGCCACTTACTCGTGGCCACTGCCGGTAAGGGAATTAATACTCAGATTGAGTTCTTCTGGCTTTCACTTTTGTTTATTTTGGGATAAAAAAAACTGTCATATTTGTAAGGAAAGTTATGTATTTTCTGATTTATTTTGGCAGGGCTACTGAAGACCTTAAAGCTCATATGGTTGTGTCCAACACATTGGAGGACTTTCAGAAGGCACTAGATTCTGGGAAGGTAAGGGGCCTCCGGAAAGGTTTTCTTGGTTTTGTTTGTTTTCTGCAGGCCCAGGCACTGACCCCAGGGTCTTGCCTGTGCTAGGCAGTGCTATACCACTGACTTGCACTTCTGCCACGTCCCAGTAAACAGATTTTAAAACTCCCTCAGCTGAGACTTTGTTTCAGTCTCCTTTAGAGCCAGTCAAACAAAAGGATTATACGTTATTCAGCTTTCTGTACTATTGGAGTGAATCACTTACGGACTTTAGTATTTGGTATGCGTGTTAAATACGCAACTAGTCCTGTGTCTCCAGATTACAAATGAGAAACCATGGGCCAGAGTCTAAATGAATTAGCCCATAGAATTAGACAGATACCAGAAGTTAGATCTCTCTGCCGCTGTTTAATGTATACTTCCTTCTCAGATTTTTAAAAACTCCTTTTTGAGAATAAAAGACAAAGTTGTTTTGTTTTTGTTTTTCTGAACAATCATTGGTAGCCTAATAATACTTCTCTTGTTACTGGTGCAGAGGAATTCACCTCTCTGACTGTTCACTGCTCTGTAAATAGATGGCCTCAACACTGCTCTCAGATCCCTACTTCTTCAGCATTTGGCTTGGTTTACTGCTTCTCTGGCCTTTACCTTTCTGTGTTCTATAGTTCCTTTGTCTGCTGCATGCTTTTAACAGAAGACTAGAGGTTATGTGGCCATCTTCTATCGTGCGTGCTCCTTCCTGTGCGTATTGAGGATGAACTTAAGGCTTTGGCATGCTAATGCTGGGCTAGCACTAAGTGTAGCTCCAGCCCACTTCTTTTCATTTTAAGGAAAGATCTTCTTAAATGCCTAGGTTGACCCTTGAACTCACTCTATAGCCCAGGCAGCTCTTGAACTTGAATCCTGCTTCAGTCTCCTGAGGAGTTGGGATGAAAGGCCTGTGCTGCCAGACTCAATTTACTCCATTAATTTTTAAGTTAAAAGTTTAAATCATTTATTTATGATAATGATTAGTCACTTTTGTAGAACAGTTTATTAGAGAAATTGCATAAGCATTAATATAATAGAATAGCTTTTAGCCAATGCATTGATTTCAATGAACCAAGATTCACAAGGTGTTAGTGGGTCATATATTTTATTCTAATATTAGATAGATTACTGTAAGGATTTGAAATTTTAAAGTGGAACAGGAGTATTTTAGTTTCATGTCCAACGAACACTTAGGTCAATAAATAGATTGTGTCTGTTACAGTCAGTAGTCAGTGCCCCCTCCCCTCTTGCTTCATGGGGGTCATCTTAGGTGTGCTGACTGATGGTCAGACAGCCTTGGAGACTGTTGTAAATAACAGTGTATTTACTAGGAGAGGAAAGCTCTGTGGACAAACTTATAGTAGGTAAAACGTTGCTTTTTCTTCCTCTCTACTTCTATTCATTGGTATAAAGCGGTGGGGCGACTAAGTGGTTCACTTCGCTGATTTTCAAGTCCGCCCTTTCTACTTTTCATTTTAGCTGATTTGCTGTATTGATGGTGCTGGGGTAGGATCTCAGGCTTTAGGTGTGCTGAGCAAGAGCCCTACCACTTGAGCTACTTGTTATTTTGCAGTAAAGAGACAGACTCTCGCTAAAGTACCTAGGCTAGGCTTGAGCTCACTGGTAAGCTAGAATCTTTGAACTTTGGATCCTCTTGCCTGAGCCCCTAAGTAGCTAGAATTATCTCCGTTTGACTCCAGACTCTGACAGAATCACTTACGAGTCCAAATACAAATTTCTTCATGTGCTACAGACATTATTATTTTATATATTACACAGTTTTATAAATGTACTTCTTTATGCATTTTGTTTGCAAATGTTAAGGGTTTGCAGCTCTCATACAGGGAAGTAATTGGCTTAGATCTTGGGTCTTTTGTCTCCATTTTCATGGCACAAAGAATTTCAGTATTAAAACTGTGAATGTGTGCTGTCACTGGTCTCTGCCCCTTTCTCTCCATCCATTTCCTCGCTTGCAGGACACACATAGAGATGTATTACTTCTGTACTCTTGGAGGCAGTTTATCAGAAGAGCAGTTGGTAAATGTAAGAAATCAGACTAGCACGTTCACCAAGTGAACAGAAGAGACTTGATCATGAGCGTTTGCCCTTCCTTGGAGTTCAGGTCCATCTAAAGAAGTTCCTGTTTCTGTAACTGCCTCCTTTCTATTTACTTTTACTTCTTAGAGAAGAAGCCTTCTGAAACATGCTTGATCCCAGTGCATGATAGCTTTGCAGAGGACCTTTTTTGTTTTGTTTTTGAGACACTGCTCTGCAGATCAGTTGGAACTCATGACCCTTGCAGGTGAACTTCATTTAAGAATGTAGACCACTGCTAAGTCATGAAAGGGGAGCACTGCTGCCACCTCTGCTCTCAATCACCCCTTCTCCTTCCTACATTTAGTGTATGAGTGGGTGCATGCCACAGCACACAGAGAGAGATGGTGGGGTTGATTCTCTCCTTATACCATGTTGTTCCCTGGGATTGAAGTTTTGTTGTGATTTTCCTGATAAAACGTGATTTTTGTCCTTTGTAGGCATTTGTTGTTTAAAGTTAGTCACTTATCCCTGACATGTTAGACATGTAATGTCGAGTGAGGCCTGCCTGGCTGTTAGCTGTTAATGTTGTGTTACCTTGCAATCATTTCACTTTTAGACACCCCTTCCATCTTCCTGACAGCCAGCTCTGTAACACAGGCAGCAGTCAGGCCCTGAAAAGGGTCTAAGGTCTCCAGCACAGTTCATACAGGCGTTTAGTATGTTACAGCAAAGATGTGTCAAGTTTTATTTTTTTAAAAAAAATATTTATTTATTATGTATACAATATTCTGTCTGTG
>LOJH01000296.1:22762-42501 GCA_001685095.1 Ellobius talpinus | reverse complement strand
CCTTTGGAAAAGCAGGCAATGCTCTTAACCTCTGAGCCATCTCTCCAGCCCCATTGTGTCAAGTTTTATGAGTATGGATTTTGGGTGCTGTAAAAATCATTCTCTGTTCTCATGTCTACTTCTGAGCAAAGTTCTCAGTGTTTACAAAGGTACCATGGCCGCGAAAGGACTGGGACACCTGCCCCTTTTGCTTGAAAGGTAAAAAGAGAACTCAGGTGCTCCTCTCTAGGAGTTACAATGGCAGAATGCGTTTTCTTTTCTTTCTAGATTGCACAGATTCCATTCTGTGGGGAGATTGACTGTGAGGACTGGATCAAAAAGACAACTGCCAGGTAAATATAATTCATCGATAGACTGCACTCAGAAGGGTGCAGTGTGCAGCAGGAGTGAACGGACTTCCTATCTCTTTAATTCCAGGGATCAAGATGTGGAACCTGGTGCTCCGTCCATGGGAGCCAAAAGCCTCTGCATTCCTTTTAATCCTCTGTGTGAGCTGCAGCCTGGAGCCATGTGTGTCTGTGGCAAGAAACCTGCCAAGTTCTACACCTTGTTTGGTCGGAGTTACTGATGGACGAAACAGAAGCTTCTCACCCATCCTAATTTTTTTTTAAACCAATGATACTAATATCTTCTCAGATGCAGGTTTTTTTATTTTTTAAAAGTTCTAAAAAGAAATCACATGAGATAAACAGCAATTCTTATGCCTAAATTAACGATGGGAAATACTTTTCTGTAAACAGCCTGGGTAATAAACACCATGAACTAATTATATTTTATGTATTCAGTTCATCCTGCAATAGCTGAATCATATACACAGGGTGGTCATCGAAAGCCAGGTAGGCAAGGGGTACACTTTCCCTGATGGTCTCAGGAAGCCAGTCTTCATCCCAGAAGGAGTTGCCCCCATTTCCCCGTACTTTCCAGGCTTCCCACCCTGATGGGTCTCCTTGAGGCCATGGAGGATAGCCTGCAGGTCCGGTGTGCACTCTGACTCTTGTCTTGCCGCAGCACCTGGATCTTCTGGCATGCTGTTAACTGACTCCTGTTATGTCTGTCATTGCTCTTCTTCCTGGCCACCTCCTTAGGTATTAGTATGCACATTTCTATACTTGGCTTCCTCACAGTGTCTAATCTTCTTAGGTGTGTGACCACCATGCCAGCCTCCACATTTTCAAGACTGTTTTTGTTTTTCTCATTGTAGTCTATTAAGATAGTTTTTCCCCTTAAATCATTTTATAGTTCTTATCATTTATAGGCCAAAATATAAACACATTACCTAATCTGGCTCATTACCTGTTCAGTGTCCTTCGCTTCGACATAGCCCTTTGCTTTTCTCATGCAGGTTGTCTTTCTATCTGCTTGTTTGCCTGGGAGGCCTTTTGTACCTCATTTGGAGCCTTCTTAGTCCTTTTTTGTTCCTGGTGAGGCAGTGTGTACTTGCCAGGGCACATGTATGGAAGTCAGAGGACAGTTTGATGGAGTCCGCTCTCTTTACCATGTGGATTGTGGGGATTGAGCCCAGGTTACCAGGCTTTGTGGCATTTGCCTCTGCTGAGACTGCCTCACCTTGTAGCCCAGGCTGGCCTGAAGTTGTGGTCCTCCTGCCCCGTCCTCTGACAACCGAGTGAATACCTTATTTCAGCACTTCATTTCCAGTTCCATTTCCCAGGAAAAGCTTTTAAGAGGCTTAGAATTGTGAGTTATGCTTTGAAGAATGAGCAAGGTTTCAGTGTTAATAGAGGAAAGGGAATGAGATGCAAAGGCAGGTTATACTACCTGTTAGGGACAGGAGATGCCCCAGGAAGCTGCAGGTGAAATACAGCACACAGCCTGGGAAGAATGCTCCATGAGTAAAGCATTCGTAGGACAAGCTTGCAGACCTGAGTTCTAGTCCCAGCTGGGAAGGCAAAGACAGGAGGCTCACCAGTGTGAGCTCCAGCAGAGTCCATAAGACCCTGTCTCAGAAAATGAATGGCAAGCACCTGGTGTTGGACTCTGGCCTCCACACGCACTGCACCGGATGTAAACAGCGTGCCTATCTGATCACATAGCTGTGCTCTGAATCAGTTCTCACTGGCCATGGCAGTTTCGTGTTCGCCTTACCCTTCCAGCCTTCGTCCAGCGTAAACGATGAGAAGTCCCGTACCCACTTCCAGGTTCCTCTGCCTTATGGGGGACACTAGAGCAGTGACTAGCACGCCATATATTTCATGGGGTCAGCTGGAAGTTGCTGCTAATTTGTGGCTTTAGTCATGATAAAGTTTATCCTCTAAAGAAATGTTGCTTTGGAGGAAAACTAGTAGAAACTAAAAAGGTACTTTTTGTTTTTCTGGTTCATGACAAAACAGTAAAGTGTAGATCACATATTTCATATTTTATACTGTGACCTGAGATCATCTGGGAGAGGGAGAAATCTCTGGAGCTTTTTTCAAATTTTTTAAAAAAAAATTTTTAGCTTCTTGCAAATAAAAGGAACACTGAAAAGCCTTGGGTTTGGTGACTACCATCCCAAGTCATTATTTAAAGGAACTCTAGTTACATTAAGATACAAATCATTCACTGAAATTACGTCTGATAAATTGGCTTGTTTCTAGAAGTGGAGGTCAGCTAAAGTAGCAAACCCTTTTCAAACTCCATGTGTGAAAGGGTGCTGATCTTCCAGGTGTGACACCTACCTAAGATCCTAGCACTTGAGAGGCTAACGTGGGAAGATCATGAGTGTGAAGTCAGCTTGGGCTGTGTAGTGGGCGTGAAACTATCAAAATGGGAAGCAGTGGTATTTTTTAAGAGGGTGTAGGAACCATTTGCTTTAAATCGATGGCCAGAGGCCAGACATAATCATCCCTTGAAATCTTAAGGACTTGGTCCTAGGACACCACCACTAAAGTGCTCTGGTCCCTCGTATAGGTGGCAGAGTATTTGCATGCAATCCGAGTTAGAGTCACAGAAGTGGTTCCTTGCCCAGTGCTCACTGCAGCAAAAGACAGCAAGGCAGATAGACTACTGGCTCTGCTCCAAGGGTCCAACTAGGGCACCTGTGTTACACACCTTAGCAGTTTCAACATTAGAATAGTTTTGTTGTGCCAGTGGGTCACATGAACTTTTGTAGGACGTGGACTTCTAGTGACACAGATCTGAGTCTGAGTGCAGAAGAATATCTCATAAAACAACCAAGGAGAAGGCATTTTGACTATCTGTGGAAGGATTGCCTGTTCTAGTTGTTAGTCATCTGTCACATAACCGTGGTACCCGCTGTAGTACCATCAGGAAGGACGAGGGAGACAGACAGCTTGTCACTCCTGCAGTCTAGAAGATGATCGCCAGAACCCACTTGGTAGCAGGAGAGGCCGGACCCCTGCAAGTACTCCTCTGACACAGACATACTAACCTCCTCCCAGGAAATGTAATTAAAATATTTTTTAATAAAAAAAGCCATGTAGTTGGTGGCTATTCCAAACAATATAGGCCACTGTCAGTTTAGATACTTGACAACCAATAAGCCTTCGATGCTGTAAGTGCCTAAGGGATAAGATTTTTTAGTGAGGTCCAAACTTGCATCAGTTAACTCATTATTTGGCTTTCTTCCTGAAACAGATTGTCACTCATTAGCTCCTCCAGTTTTGGAAGGTCCGAACCTTTCCTGACATTGGGGATTATTTTCTTGTCTTTCTTAAAAAGACTGTTGGAAGTGGGGTAGCTTACTTGGTGGTCAGGGGGCAAAGCAATGGGGATAGGGATTTTACTTGGTATATCTCTGGAATGAAAATGCTAGAATGTTCCATTTCACACAGATTGCATTCAAAACTACACGTAGGAGACAAGACATGGCCATTGATGCCAAATGCTTTATTAAAGCCGTTCCTGCATGCTGCCAGGAGCTGGTGAAGCTCTGGCTAGCGTAAGCTCTTAGATGAAGGGAAGACATGAAGCCCTATAATTAAATGCATCCGAACAAACAATTCTGAAGTCTACACCTGAAGCCAGTGTCTTCCATTTCCACAAACCCAGACTCACGTGACGTTTCTTGCTTAATTGCCCTTTAAACTGCTTTATGGCTTTATAGCAACCTATAAAAGGTGATTTCCAAATATGACAGGCACTGAGCAGCTGAAGGGGAGAGTTATCCAGGAGTTGTAATCTCTAAATCTGCTAGGAACTCTTGCCTTCCTGGGAAAGGAGCCGCGGCAGCCATGGGAAGATATTCTGGCCGAAGCTTCCGAATGATCCTCATGTGTGTGGTCTGCGTCCTTCTCTTTGTGCTGGAGCTAGTGATTTCATACCTAGGCAACTCCCTCTCCCTGGCCTCTGACGCCTTCGCCG
Source organism: Ellobius talpinus (assembly GCA_001685095.1). Taxonomy (NCBI): domain Eukaryota; kingdom Metazoa; phylum Chordata; class Mammalia; order Rodentia; family Cricetidae; genus Ellobius; species Ellobius talpinus. Next base: position 38,181 of record LOJH01000296.1, on the reverse strand, counting down.
TCCTCTCCCACTTGCTGTCCATGATCATCGGGCTGTTTGGCTTGCGGGCGAGCCATATCAGGCAGCACAGGAAGAGCACGTTCGGCTTTCTCCGGGCAGATGTTGTAGGGGCGTTTGGCAATTCTGTTTTTGCTGTGGCCCTGATGTTAAGCATCCTGATAGAAGCCATCAAAAGGTACATCAGTCCCCAGAAGACAGAGAATCCCCTGCTGGTCCTCAGTGCTGGAGTCATTGGGCTGTTCTTCAATGTTCTTAACTATGTCGTCTTAGATTGCTGTTACTGCTCAGGGCCCAAGCCCCAGAGAGACACCGAAGCAGGTAAATACCTCTCTCTAGATGGCAGAGACAAATCTGTTGAGTCCGGCAGGTGCTCTTCCTGTTCGAGGGGCCTCTGAAGGTGCTGTTAGCCGAGGCCCTGTTCTTTATGTGGGCCTCTTGTTCCTGCGACTTTACAGTAGGATTGCTTTCAGTCCGAAGTTCCTTGTGAGCAGAAGCAGCAAGCACTTAGCAGCAAAATGCTTTGGGTTCTTTACTTTTTACTCACAGAGAATAAAGTGCGGTCAGATAGCTGGAGAGGAGGAACTACAGAGCAACTGAAAAGTCCCTGTGTGACTCGCTTTGGTTTGTCCAGCCGTGACCTGGCAGGGTTTGAGTATAAACTTAATATATTAACATTTCCATAGAATATGTTTAAAAAAATGCTGGGTTACCAAGCCGACTGAGAGAGCCCAAGGTGTTGGACAGCTAGCTAGGAGTGCATCAGACGGGTGTTACAGAAAGTGGGGAGAGAAGTGGGGTGACGTAGAAAATCTCACTCAGGAGTAGAGACAGTAACATGATTATGAGCATTTGTTCTTGAGGTGACTGGAAGATACTCAACTTTTAAATCCTGTGAAACAACTTTAAGAGCAGGTACCCGGTTAACTAACTGGGTTATCTATCTGTCAGAAGAGCAGACTAAATTTTGGATAAGAACAAGGAGTGCTCCTTTATTAAGTGGGGCTATGGTCCTTTATTCCACAAGAGGGATTTTTAAGTAATATATATGTGAGTGTATATAGTTATATGTGTGGGAGAGAGAGTTGTTTGATTTGTTGTTTTGAGAAATGCCCAGTGTTTCTTTTAGGAATGCTAGATTGTGAGCAGATCAGCAGGATCCAGCCATGGCCATAGCACAAGGCCACGGGTAGGAATCGTCTCTGCATTGCCATGTCTCGTCCTGCAATCCCTCCCCCCGCCCCCCCAATACACGGAAGTAGTAGGTTTCACATAAAATGCTACATATTTAAGCACTGGACAGAAACTTAATAAAGACTAATTTTTTTAAAAAAAAATCACAATATGGAATCTAGTATCAATTCTTTAGGGGACTTCTTTGCTGACTGGCTTTCTTCTCACTAGTAGAGACGTTATCTAATAGTCTGGGGGCCTCTCCATATAACTTTGCATTCTTCATTGTGGTCTTGCTGTTTCTGCTAACTAGAGCTGCTAAGTCCTTTAGCCATCTCAGCTGGCAGGGTACACGTTCTGAGAGCACCTATGCTGTATGCTAACTATAGAAGTGAACAAATTAGACTAAATCTGTTTAAAATTAGTCAGGGCCCATCCCTTTTAAAAGACAATTATCAGTTAACTGAAGAGCTTATGTCTTGGCTCTATCAAACACGACATGAAAACTGCCGCTCGAGGATCTAGGTCAGAAAATGTAGTCCGGTATGTATATGTAATTGTCTGATATTAATGTAAGGTTTGAAGGCCGTCAGATGGTTAGTGTTGGAAGGGGTGTGTCATGTCTTTAGCTGTCCTAGCAATTCTAAACTTGTTTTTATTCTGGGATACAACATAGCGTTGGACTCGGACACACAAGGAACCAGTGCACACAAATGGGGTTCTACTTTACAAACTGAATTGCTTGTACTTAACTCTCAACTCTTGCTTGGGAAATAGTCTGTTCTATTATTTATGTTTGATCTAAGACACTAGTCGGGCTTAGCACAGCACTTCACCCTCGATTGTCTATGGGCTTAGTTCCAAGCTGCCTTGCCTTCTTTTGACCATATTCTATGCTAAGACTAAGCACGGTGCTGGGTATAAGGACCACATTGGGATCATTCCGATTCTCTTACCTTGTGGAGTTACTTAATCTGTTAGAAATTTCAGTGTTTCTGCCTTTCTGTTTGCTCAAGGTAGCTACTGGGTTTATTACCATAGATGTATCAAAATTTGCATGTATTAGTGTTTCAAAGTCACATTTTGAGGTCCATATTACCTAAGTGAAGTTAGTGAATGAATATTTATGTTAATTTTTGTAAGTTGACATTAACCCAGTATTAATTAGCTCATATTTTAAGAAGAGCTATGACTATTTCATCTATACTAAGATTATAAACTACAAGGGGAGAAAAAGTCTTTAATCTATATGTTTTAGACAGGATTTGCTATATAGCCCAGGTTGATCTTGAAGTTGTGATCCTCCTGCTTCAGTTAGCCAAGTGCTGGATTTTCAGGTGTATACCAGCTTGTCAGGTAAGGGGAGAAAAACGTCTCTATGTGCATAGAACCACAACTTCTGTACTTTTGAGGTGATTGTGAACTGAAGAATTCTGGAAGAATCCAGAAACCCATCTCTTTTGAAGCCAGGGAGGGTTTCTTCTTAGCACGCCTTTTGTTTCTGTGGCTGTTTTAGCCATAAGGGTGTAGAAGCTGATGTACTTGATTAAGATAATAATGGATAATGGCCAATGAAAAATGAACCGAAGAATGGGAGTATTTTATCCTTAACCTTTGTAAACCAAGTACCTCCTAAAGGTTGATATGCTACAGTTTGAAAACAATGTTGATTTTGAGTGGACAGAAGTAAACTAATCAAGTACCATTATGTTTTGAACTAAGGAATACACCTTTCAATAAAGTTGTTGAAACAAAAAAAAGAGAATAGACAAGGTAAAAATAAAAGAACCACTGCCTTTAAGTTAGATGAAGTATTAGCAGATTAACCAGTTAACAGTCACTTAAGACAACACATCCCTGGATTCCAGGAGAGAGAAAGGGACGGGAAAGGGAGGGGAGGGAAGGGAAAGCAAGGGAGGAGGGAAGAAAAAGACAGGAAAAGATGAAACCGGGTTCGACCAGCTGGTGTCACTGGGTCTCCTCAGGTCTAGCTCTACAGACTTTTAGATTTACATACTGTTTCTCCACTTTACCCCTTTCTTTGCTCCGTTCCTCTAACCATCGTCATGCATAAAACTATCAACATTTTGGACTTAATGCTTATTTTGTCTTTTTCTAAAGTTTGTGTTTTCACTCTGCCTTCTAGCTAAGAATGCCAGCTGCACCAACTCCTAATATCTTCACATGCTGTTTTATGTCGGCGATGGTCCCACATTCCTTCTCGATCCAAGGCTTCCCTGTGCCTCCATCCCCTTTTTCCTCCCTCTCGCCCTCCGTCTGTCCCTCCCTCTCACCTCTCCTTTCCTTTTGGAGGGCTCTTGCTCTGTAGTCCAAGCTAGCCCCTGCCTCTCAGCTGTTCTGCTTCTACCTCAAGGACTGGGATTACTGGTGTATACTTTATATCCTGCCTTATAAATTACTTATGTATCAAATAACTTATGTATAAATTATATATAATGTGTAATATGTTTATTTTTCACAAATACCTTTCCTTCATAATTGATTTTGCTTTGATTCCAAATTGTCCCGTCCCCTCCCCTGCTCTTCTCTCCCCTCCCCTCCCCACTCTCCTCTCCCTGGCTTTGTATCCTGTCATAGCATTTTCTTTGGTCCACATGCTGTATAAGCAGTGGTTCACAGTACCTGTCAAGGGTGGTCTTGGTAGGCTTGATGTTCTTCCGGTCTGTTGCTTGTCAACGTCTAGATAAGCCCCACAGCTTTCCTCACAACCTGTGAGATTGTGAGGTGCTGGTGGAGATTCCCAGCAGGTGTGAGCACACGCCACAGGTCTCGCCTCACACCGGGTGCTGGTGAGATTCCCAGCAGGTGTGAGCACAGGCCACAGCTCTCACCTCACACTGGGTGCTGGTGAGATTCCCACTATCCCTTTCTCTATGTTCCTGACTCTCAGTTAAACTCCCATCTCCCCTTCTGCTATTAAAGGGTTCTGGAGCAGTTCCAGGGAGTGAGTAGGAAAATCTTGAGGGAGATTGGGAAATTGGCACCTTTTCAAATCAAATTCATCAGAAGGGACATGAAACAGGAGCTTGGCCCCACGTCCTTGGATATTATATTCAAGTGTGTAGGGCATCCCCTGGCAGTTACCGGAATTAAATGTCAGGGAAGAGTGAGTATGGATGCTGTGAGTGCGCACTATAGCTCAGTCGTACGCGGCTGGAGAAATATGGGTTTTGCAAAAATAATTAGCTGGGGAGAACATTTTCTATTTCCATTTTTTATGTTGGTTCCAAAGGAAAGACCCAAACAAAGGAAAACAATTGCAGATGTGAAAAACTATTTGGCAATGGTCACAGAAGGACACTGGGAAAGTACAGACGAGTATACAGTGAATCGAATCCTAGTTCTAATTGGAGTAAAAGTGGGAAACCTCCACCTCCTGTGGATGTTGTGAAGACAGTTGACTGCAAACAGTGCAAACACACATGACATTTATACAACGCAGTAAAGGATAGTGATGGTGGTGTCAGATTGTCATGGTTGTTCAAAAAGAAAAAAAACAGGCTATAAAGGAGAAATCACAGTCAAATATGATAGTGCACTCAAGAGGCAGAGGCAGGAAGATGGTGAGTCTGAGGCTACCCTAGGCTCAAAGCAAATAGAGAGCAGTAAGGAAAGAGGGAGGAAAGAAGAGAAAAAGCACCGTAGCCAAAGCTGTGCCCTTGCTCTGCACAGCTATGGGATGGCAGCCCACCTCATCTTTGACCAATGTTCTTATAATTGTTTATTAGTTGGATTTTGATCAGTGCGGACCCGCCCCCTCCCCTAGAAACCATATAGAATGCATGTTTGGATACTGATGGGGTGAGAATCATTCCTACTAGGGTAAAACTGAGGAGCACTGCCCCAGGGCTGGAAACCAAGTGTCTGGGCCCTTCTGTGATTGGCAGGTTTGGCATCAAAGAGGATGCCTGACCATTGTGAACCAACTCTGCTTTTAGATTCTTGCTGTTTTTATTTTGAGAAACCATAATAAGTTTGTGGTACATTATTTTCCAAAGAGGTCTTCTGAGTGGTTATTACTGGGTTTCCTCTCAGTAATAACCTCACCACCATAATTACTAAATTATTTTGAAATGTGTCTTCCTATGTTTAACAGCTTAAAATAAAAATAATTTCCTTTTGCATAATGTTCTTGTGAGCTTGGCATGTGAGCACATGTATCTGTCATCTCAACTGTTGAGGAGGTTGACGTAGAGTATCATTCCAGCCTGGAGTTTGAGAATAGCCTGGGTAGCACAGTGTGTCCTTGAAAAGCTGTGATACAGATGTGACCCGTGTGGATCTCTTGGTAGGTCTTATGTTTGTGTGTCTCCCTTTTCTTCTCCTTGATGCTGTTAACTTGCCTGTTAGCTTTAGATCGAAAGGACTTCAGGCTCATGGTTTCACAAGGGAAGCATGAGTTGGACTTAGTAGATTAAGTGACATGAAGTTGGGAGGGAGAAGTTGGGGATAAGTATGAGCAAAATATATTTTGTACGCATATGAAAATTTCAAAGAATAAACAAAAACTATTATGTTTTTCCAAGGTTGAAAAGTTATAAAGACAATACCAAGAGGCTTCATGGACACTTCAGCTCATTTAGTTTGCATCAGGGAAGCCGTAACATTAACAAAATCAAAACCAAGAGACTGACGTTTGTACAGTTTGTGACATACCCCATCTAGATCTGTAGCCAAGATCTGGGACTGCTACAGCCCCCAGACAGTCCTCCTGCTGAATAGAATAGCAATTCTGCAGCCACACCCTCCACTCCTACCCTCACCCCATCTCTGTGCCCTGGAAACCATCAACCTGCCCTCCAGCTTGGTAGTCTTGTCTCAAGAAAGCTGTGTTGATACACTGGATATCCCATGCAGCCTTGGAAAGCAGCTTCTCTTGTTCAAGATGGTGCCTTTAAGGTGTCACACGCCTTGAATCCCAGCAATCGGGAGGCAGAGGCAGGCAGATTTCTGTGAGTTCAAGGCTAGCAGAGTCTACAAAGTGAGTTCCAGAGAAACCCTGTCTCAACAATAACAGAAAAAAAAGAGGTGTGGGAGAGAGAGGGGTGAACGGTACATTCTATTTTTGTCTTCAAATTCAGTGCTTCCTCACTCTGAATTCCCATTTCTGCTGTTGAGCCCATCCTTAGAGTTCTTATTCAGATCCTTATTTTTTTTTTCAGTTTTTTGAGACAGGGTTTCTCTGTAGCTTTGGAGCCTTTCCTGGAAGGGAGTGGTCTGGCCTCGAACTCACAGAGATCCGCCTGTCTCTGCCTCCCGAGTGCTGGGATTAAAGGCGTGAGCCACCACCACCCAGCCTCAGATCCTTATATTTTTAGCGTTAAGGTTTCTGCCTCATTTTTTAAAATTTGTATTTATGTTGTGTGTGTACACACATGTTCAGGTACACATGTGTGTTTGTATGTGGAGGTTGGAGGTCAACCTCCAGTGTTGTTCTCAGGCTCTGTCTGCCTTGTGTTTTTGAGGCAGGGTCTCTCACTGGCCTGGAGTTCTCCAAGTGGTCTAGACTGACCAGGGTGCCCCAGGACCTTGGCGTCTCTGCCTCCCCTCTGCTGTTGGGATTCTAACAGCACACCTGACTTTTCCTGTGGGATCTGTGAATGAGAGAGACCCCAACTCTCATGCTTGTTAAGAAAGCCTGTCTTCTTGGCCCTCCACATTTTCTTATACCGATTTTCTTGCTGAGACTTTCATAAAAATTCATTTCAAGTATGTTCATAATTAACTGCCCATAACGTTGCTATGATCAACTAGTTTAAAAATCCTTGCTTACCAGATAATCACAACATGTCTGCCTCCTCAGTGGCTTGTACATTGAAGTTGCATTTCCCCCAGTTTTTAGTAGGAAGAAAGATTTCCTGTTGGTCCTGGACATTTAGGTCTTGCTTGGGACATTCTGGTTCTTCTTCCCTGACAGGCTGGTGACCCAAAGCCTTGCTGCTTGTTGCCAGTTGGTGGCAGAACTCCAGCGTTTGTCCCTAGGCTTCTATGAGTTGGCAGGGACAGGAGTCCAGCCTCCTCATTAGGACCTCAAGGCTGATGCCTGGCTGGGAGGAGCTTTAATTTTAACTATTTATTCATCATCTTCATATTTTCCTCTTTTTTTTAATTTGGAGATTAAGCCTAGGGCTTCTCAAGGTTTTTCCTTTCCAATAAGCATTTGTATTTTCTGGCTGGTTCCTGTAGTCTCAGTGCCTGGTTCCTGCACATCTGATCATGCCGTTTACTGTGCTTGCTGTTTCTCTCTGGATGTCTTGTTTCCTGACTTTCTGCTTTTGAGGCAGGTTTTGCCTGTGTAACTTAGGCTGGCCTTGAACTTTCGACCTGCTTTCTTTGCTTCCTAAGGATTGGAGCTATAGGTGTGTCACCCCAGATGGTTGTGTGTTTTGTAATTTTTCATTGTGAATCAGTATTTAATGAATTTTTTCTGAGACTTTGTTTTGTCAAAGTGTAGAATATAAGCATATTTTTTAAAAGATTTTGCATACTTGATTTTAAAAAAATGCACTTAAGAGTTTTACCTGTGTGTGTATGTCTGTACCACCTGTGTACCTGGTATCCATAGAGATTGAAAGAGGGTATTGGATCCCCTGGGACTGGAGTTACAGTTGTGAGCTGCCACATGGTTCTGGGACTTGAACTAGGGTCCTATGGAAGATCAGCCTGTCCTCTTAACTGCTGAGCCATCTCTCTAGCCCTACACAGGTACCTTTCCGAACACAGATCTGCCAGTGTGGTAGAGCACACATCCAGCACTGGGGAGGCAGAGGCAGCCTGTTCTACATAACGAGTTCCAGGATGCCTAGGGCTACACAGGAGACTGCCTCAAAAAGCCAGAACCAAGACAAAACAAAACAAAAAGCAAAACCAAAACCCACAGGTACTTTGGTGCAATGCTAGCTTGGGTACATGAAAACATATTTGCCTGATATTTCTTGTTATCATTTTTATGGACAGTACACATTTTGTTCACACTCCCTACCACCTTCAGCTCCATGTAGACATTCTTCTCGCTGTCCACAACCAAGGCTGATACACACCCTCTCCTTCCGGTGCCTGTCCTGGAACTAGTTCTTGTAGTCCAGGATGGCCTCGAACTCACAGAGATCCACCTACCTCTGCCTCCCAAGTGCTGGGATTAAAGGCGTGTGCCACCACCACTCGGCTGGATTCTCTATATTTAATTGTTGTGTTTGAGTTTGAATTTTCCGCTGAGCGATCTAGCTTCATAACAACCATCAACATTTAACATTTTAAGCTGCATACAATCCTGTGTCTGTTCAAAATGAGGGATGAGGCTTTCTTCCTTGTCAGATCTTGAGGTCGGACTACGGCCTCAGCTTATTAGTCTAAATTTCTACTTTGACTTTGGTTTTTGAATTTTTATTTACTTTTAAAAAATGTATATGGGTGTTTCACCTGAATGTGTGTCTACATTATGTGCCTGCCTGGTGCCCTCAGAGTCTAGAAGAGGGCATTGGATCCCATTGAACTGGAGTTGTGAGCCACCATGGATGGTTGAGAGCCACCATGTGGTTGCCGGGAATTAAACACTTGCAAGAGTACCAAGTGTTCTTAACCACTGAACCATCTCACCAGCTCCTGACTTCAGTTTTAATTTTCTTTTTTAGAATTTCTCACCACATTTTTTTTAAGAAGTCAAAAAGTTTGACAAAATGACCTAAAGGGAGACCATTTATTATAGGTGAATTTAGTTCACCACAACTCAGCATTTCCTGCAAGCCAGATGCTCATGACTGCTGACAAGGATCAATTAGAACCTGGCAATGTCTGACCTGGGGAGACGATTCAGCAAGTAAGAAAACGAGAATGCTCAAGCAAGAAGACTATGGAATCTCCAACACCTACACGGAAAGGCCAGGCAAGGCTGCTCCAGCACCTGTGGGCAGACACAGGAGGACCACCGGGATCTCTGGGGCTGCTGGCTGATAGCCTGGCCCCAGAGTCAGAGAAACCGTATCCCAAGGGAGTGAGGCTGAGCATGACCGGTCAGGAAAATGACATCTTCCTCTGGCCTCCATTCTTGTACACAGGCATTGTGAGTCACACACCTGCAAATGTGCACATATCACACACACACACACACACACACACACACACACGCTTCAGCAGTGTCAGAAAAGGGTTCTCTCCAGCTTTGCCATTCTCTCGAAGTTGTAGACCTAATTCTGATGTTCCTTGTGTTACTGTGTGCTTTGCCCCCTCTAGATAGCTTGTTTTCTCATGGTCTGTGGTCGCCAGAACTGGTCATGGTCCAGGCCTGCATAGTATTGAGTTCTAGCAGCTCCGTTAGCACAGGGTGTTGTATACAGGTGTTCTCTGTGTCACCCAGACCCTTCCTTCCCAGGGAGTGATGCATATCCTCTGTGTAACTGTAGAGTTTAGCAACGGTGTCCTGGGGTTCAGGCTTTGTGGAACTTTTCCGTACAATGAGAGAAGAGGGAAAGAAGGGAGAAATGGGGAAGAAAGGGAAGGGGAGAGAAAGAAGGAAAGGAGGGAGGACACTGAGTTTCCTTCCACCTTGTCTGTGCCCCGCTCTGTTCACCTCAACAGCCTCCTCAGAACCCATGGGTCCTGTGTTTCCACTTCCTCAGGAAGTGGCTCCCTAAAGTTCATTTCAGCGTTAGGCTTATTATCACCTCAAGAGCAGACGTTGTCTGGGATCTTCAGAGCTTGGTAACCACTCATGTTCTGTGCTTCTCCAGGCTGTCTTCCCATTGTTTCTCAGTACTGCCCGTCAGCTCTGAGGCTGGAGACAGACCTCCAGGACTCTGCTCTCTCAAAGGCTGGGCTGGGTGCTAGTGGCCTGACGGTTTAATTAGAGATCTACACTTGGCCTTCTTCCTGCTCCACCATATGGAAGGCCGCTGCTCTTACTGGACTGTCTTCCTTTTCTTTGTTCTTTCCTGGGTCAGACATTGGTTTTTCAAACATAGATTTTGTTGTTGTTGTTGTCATTTTCTAATCACAGGGAGAGGAATGAAGTCAGTGTCTTATGGGTCAGCCAAAAGCAACTGCTGTCCAAACAGATCTCATCAGCTCTCAGCCCTGAGCTGGATATTCTCGCTCAAAAGGCATTTTCTAGTTCCACCTAGCCTCTACCCTAGGCCCAATTCAAACCATTGCTGCCCTGCCTTGATCTCAACCAGTATTCCCTGTCTCTGTCCCAATAATCCCATCTCTTTCTTGTTCTGTTTGCTATACCATAAATATTTTATGCTAGTTTCCCTGGACTTTGCTTAAAATAGTTCCAAGTTCCACAGATGTCAGTGTGTAGTGGCCACACAGCTCTCCCGGTTACTGTTTAACAAAATACATCAAATTTATACCCAGGGATTCTGCAGTATGGGGTTTGGAAGGAACACAGTGTGAACAGCCTGCCTGTACACACGGTGTCTGAGGTCTCACCTAGGGAAGCTGGGGTTGGCCTAGTAGACCAAGGACACTTTGTGGCTGGAGACTGCAGTCACTCACATCGGGCACACAGTCTGATAAGTCTTGATGCTCAGGACCCCTGGTCAAACAGCCTACATATAACCTGTCCGTGTGGCTTCTTCATGCAAGAGCAGCCTCAGGACATGGCTGGAGGTGGCACAAGACTCCAAGCACAACTTTTGGACAACCAAAGCTGAAGCATCTCTGTCTTCCAAATCTGAGGCTGTGGTGACGAGGTGGCAGGAGTGTCAGGCCCGTAGCCCCCACATCTGGATGTCAGCATGAAAGTCACGCTGTAGGAGACGAGATGGGGAGGAGGCATCTTCAAAAAACGTTCTGCACTGTGAATCCTTTCCATGGGCAAAATGCACTTGCCTCTCCCACAGACTCCCGAAAATCCGCTGGACTTGGCAAAAGCATCATAAATGAAGCAGATTAAACTCCTCGAGCCCCCTTTAGCCCAACTGGACGATCTTTGAACAAAAACCAATGGGCTCCCTTCTACACACAACTCCCCACCACCATGAGGGAACAGGCACAGGATGTTGGTATCACACCCCAGTTGTATTTGTTTTAGGAAGCATCTACACCTTTAGGGTGATGGGTGTTAAGCAATCCAGAGTCTGATTCTCTCTTCTGGGGCAGAGGATGGGCTGCAGTCCAGACTGCTCCCTGAAGTCTTGCCTTTCTGTCTCTGGTTGTCAGTCCCCAGGCTAGCCTGATCTAATTCCCTTTGAAGAGTTTTCAGATGTAGGCACACTTCTTTTTCTTTGTTGTGTTTCTCTAGGCCCAGGGAAGCTATCTCTCCCTCTAGCTCAACTTGTTGGATGTTTCTGGAGGAGCAAATGGCTTACTCTTTCATTTCTTTTGTACCTAAGACTGAAGCTAATAATAATAATAATAAAGTCTCAGAGAGAGGGGGTGACTATTAGCTGTTCTTTTAGCTGTTCTTCTGTAAGCAGTGAGCTGCTGTGACTTGATCAAACTGTGTGGCCTACCCTTACTTTGGACCTGCCTGGCTGCCCTGTTTCTGTCTGTCCATCACCTCTGTCCTCTACCTCTCCATCACCTCTATCCTCTGTCTGTCCATCACCTCTATCCTCTGTCTGCCGATCATCTCTATCCTCTGTCTGCATCACCTCTATCCTCTGTCTGCCCATCATCTCTATCCTCTGTCTGCCCATCATCTCTATCCTCTGTCTGCCCATCACCTCTATCCTCTGTCTGCCCATCATCTCTATCCTCTGTCTATCCATCATCTCTATCCCCATAGGTTTCTTTGACTCTAGACACTCCACATTACCTATTTTGAGCAGAGTGTGTCAGAGAATTAACCTCATCTGCTCACTTCCAGACCCCCCCAACACCCAGGTACATTACCTCAGCTACTTTCCTCTCTAAGAGCTCAGTTCTTTGTAAGCAGGTGAGTCTGAAAAGGAAATCCCAGTGGGATTCAGGGAGAGCCTGGTGCTAGCCCAGCATCCACTTTGGTATGTTAAAGTGTACCTCAGCCATTTGTCCCGAGTTTGAGACCTAACAGTAGTAGTATAGGGATTGAATACAGTGCCATGGACATGCCAGGCGGGCCCTATGCCACTGAGCTACATACATTTCCTAGCCCTTTAAATATATTCAAATTTGTGAAATGCACTGTTAACTAGTAGCTAGTTAGTTCTAAACCAATTAAACTAATTAGGTTAGTTGGACTACGGGGAAATAGATGATTTTATGAAATATGTAGTATTCTAAATACCTCTCAAAGAGATCCTACAATGCTGCTTAGTCAGTAGAAATAGAGTTCTGGGGAGGTTGATGGTAAGCCGGTAATGGGAGGGGCTGCCTGCAGCTTAGCTATGGGTGTTGTGCCAGCTGGGCACATGTGTTATGCTGTTTGATTCCCTGCAGAAGAGGGTGATACCCCATGTCTAGATTATAAATGGGAACACAAATGACATACTGGCTCACATCCGACAGAGCTGGGATTGGCTCTGAGGTCTTCATGCCTCTTTAACCTGTGCCCATATGCTGCCCCACCCTGAATATGTAACCAGCGCATTGGGTACATGAAGGCACGTACCGGGATGTTTTAATTAATTAAAGTTTTTGAGATAGGGCTTCCCTATGTTGCCTAGGATGGTGTGAGACTCACTAGGTAGCATAGGTTGGCTTGGAACTCATGACCCTTCTGTCTTTGCTTTGCAAATGCTGGGATATACAAGCATTTACCACCACACTCAGCCAACAGGAATTATTTGAACAGTTAGTTGTTTCTCATCATCTCTTGGGAAAATGGCCATTTTCATTTTCGTGTAGTCTAAAGATTCAGGGAAGTCCAGCAGGTGAAGAAAGACGCTTGTGTGAGTTATCTCCAATAGCTTCAAATAACATCTTTTTGCAAACTATGAAGCAATATAGAATTTTACTTGCCATCAAAACTATTGTGAGGTTTAGAATGAACACCAAGATGGCATTTTCTACCTTTTTTCTTTAACTTTGAGGATTCATTAGAATTAGAAGTAGTCACATAGCTGATCCCACTCCCCATCAGACTCCACATGCCAATGAGTAGCATTGAACTCTGAACGGGAAGTGTTTTCTAACTTCCTGGTTTGGCCTCTAATGCTCTTCTGTTCTTCCCCCAACCACGCCCAGACTTCTACAGGTCTTGAGCAGCGTTCCCCATGACAGTGACTATTAGTTACTCTTCTCCATGCTGTGAATAATACCTGACCAAAGCAGCTTAGGGAAGGAAAGGTTGGTTTAGGCGGAGACCTTGAGCAGTGTGTCACGATGAAGAGGCCATGTGGCAGGAGGTAGGGCAGCTGGCCTCTGAGCCCTCAGTCAGGAATCAGAGACTTTGGGGCTGCTACTCAACTCACTTTCTCCCTTTTAAGCAGTCCAGGACCCCAGATCATGGAATGGTGCTGCCTAACTTTCCACCTCAATTGACCCAATCTAGATACTTTCTCTTATGAAGTAGTCCCTAAGGGATTCTAGATCCTTGCAAGTTAACAAGCGATGCTCACTATCCTAGTGGCTTTCTGGGGATGCTCTTGTTACCTGGAGGATGGATGAGACCGACAGTGCAAAGTCAGTGTTCGTAACCAAAAGTGAATCCCAGGTAGATACTGTCTGTGCTTAAGTGAGGACAGGACAAAGGACTGTTTCAGCTTCATCGGTGACCCATCCAAAGGGAGGTTGACTGGTTTATCCTTGTTCATGTCTCTCACTTCTGTCATGAAAACCGAGTCACCACATCAATTCAATGTCTCCCAAACTTAGTGTATTCTGAAATACTTTGTGGGAAACCCTTCATCATCCTTGGTGCTGTGGACAAATCTATGCCTTAAAAAAAATCTCACATAGGCAGTAGTGGCACACACCTTTAATCCCAGCACCTGTGAGGCAAAGACAGGTGGATCTCTGAGTTCAAGGCCACCCTGGTCTATACAGCAAGTTCCAGGTCAGCCAGGGCTACACACAACAATCCTGTATTCCAAGACAAAACAACAGCAACAATAAATCTCTACAGTCAATGACACGGGGATCCAGGTTTTGTTTCTGTGGAAATATTGTCATTCTGATGATTTGTTCCTATTAAAATCCTCGCAGGGATTTTAAATTGTCTTACTTGTTTCTAAGTTTGTGTGTGTGTGTGTGTGTGTGTGTGTGTGTGTGTGTAGACACACATGGGGGCCACAGCATGCATGTGAATGTCAGAGGACAGCTTGGTGGAATCGTTTCTCTTCTTCCACATTTACCTTTGCTCCAAAGATTGTATCCAGGTCCGCACTCTTGCTCATGAAGGGCCTTTACCAGATGAGCCACCCTACCAGCCCTGACACTGCTTACTAAATGCTTGTATACACTTCTTTGCTTCTTAGATGAAACTGAAACTAAATATTTAAAGTTTCTCTCTAAGTCACCATAGACCAGAGACACAGTGTTCATAACACAGAGGATCCCTGACAGCCTGGCCTCTCTGCCCTTCAAACACTTCAGACAGACCAAAGCTTTGAGTCCTTTGATGAGAGGAATGATCTCCATGCTGGACTACCAAACTCAGGGGAGGGGTTACCTATGAACACTTACTTACCTGTGAACCTTCCTTGTAAACTTTTATTTCCCTAAGTGAGTCTCATGACGGCACCACAAGTTCGATGTTGTTACAACTGTTATACCCCAATGAGGAAGGAGAAGATGTGAGGACCCTGTCCAGGTCATGTGACTTGTAGGAAATAGTAGTGCTCAGATTTGGTTCCAGGTTAGCCCAATTTTAAAGACCATGATAAGCTGATTTATTTCCAATTCAATTTTTATGCTTATTTATTTTATGGTGTGTGTGTGTGCGCGCGCATGCGTGCGCGCGTGCACATGGGTGTAGTCCATAGCGCTCAGGTGGAGGTCAGAGGACAGTTTGTGGGAGTCAGCTCTTTCCTTTCACCTTGTAGGGTTCCAGGATTGAACTCAGGTCGTCAGGCTTGGTGCCAGGTTCCTTTACCTGCTGAGCCATCTTACTAACTATCTTATTTATGTTTAAAGGCACATTTTAAAACTGATATATTAAAAGCAAAATGCCAATATAGAAAGAATAATAATCCCCAAATTTATGAACTGCAATGCATCAGGTTTTGGGCCATCAAAAAGGGAATTTATCATCCCAGCACTGGGAGGAGAAGACAGGAAGATTGAGTTCAAAGCCAGCCTGGACTACACAGAAAGACCCTATCTCAAAACAAAAACAAATACAGCCCTATTATTTATTTATTTAT
>LOJH01000296.1:756-22721 GCA_001685095.1 Ellobius talpinus | reverse complement strand
TATCTATCTATCTATCTATTTATTTATTTATTTTCTTTAGAACAAAAGGATTTGAAAAGATCAATCTGGTATATGTGAAGAAGACAACCTTTGGGTGTTCTCTGCCTAGGTCAGAGCCTACACCTGCTATTTTCCAGATTGTGTCATCTTAGTTTGGTGGCTTCAAAGCTCAGGCTTCAACTTTTTCAGAAACAAAATTGTTTGTAATAAAACATTATTTAATATATTCAAAACACTGCATGAGGATACTGGCAGGTAGAATGGGATAATTGCCTATAACGTGCTCGGTCAAGGACTACAAATAAGAGCTCAGTAAACAAAAAGGTGCTGAAACATACATTGTAAGGCAGCCTGTGTCTGCCAAGTGACTTAGATAGGCCATATAATGTGATTTAGGCAAAACATTTTTCTGGGGGCTGGGGAGACGACCCAGTCAGCAATGTGCTGCCATGCAAGGATGAGGATACGAGTTCAATCCCCAGCAACTATGTGAAAAAGGGGGCACGTTCTGCGCATCCCATGATCTCAGTGATGGAGAAGTGGACAGATGGATTTTCGCAGCTCCTGGCCAGCCAGCCCAGCTGATCATCAGGGAGTTTGGGGTTCAGTGAGAGATTGCTCTCCCCTTTCCCATCCCCCCAAAGTGGAACTGACTGGGGAAGGCATGTGCACACACACCGATGCAAACATAACACACAGTGCCACACACACTCCCCACTTTTCTATAGTGCATTTTATGGGCAGTATCTGGAACACTTACCTTGTGGTCAGGAACTGGCTGTGGACAGGAACATCAGATACCTGTGACACCCCCTGCTCCTCAGCCTCTGGCTTTTCTTAATGTATTGCTCCAGGGCCAGTGCCACAATTCTTATCTGCCCTTGGCTGGGAGAATGACTAACCAGGAGGCAGGAGTGATATGTTTCTGCTGATTTCTGGTTTTTTCCCCAGCTGTGAATGAACAAGAAATACAATTAGGCAGGAATGCTTGAGCAGTGCTGGGTGAGTTATATGTAGTAGGCTCTACTCTCTTGTCAGTCAGTGCTGGAGTTTGAACCCAGGGTCTTGCATGTGCTAGGCAAACGTTCTACCACTGAGCTAAACTCTCAGCCACACTCAGCTGTCATAGTGTCATATGTCAAAAACTGTAGAGGTTCCATCGTGTGAAGACAATGTAGGCTATATACTGGGGAGAGTACTTGGCTGCATCGCTGGTGTGTGTACATTAGCATCTTATTTGTTGGCCAGTAGTGATCCTATGACATGTGTACTTCGCTACTGCTAATCACTCTAGCAACTATAACTGTAGCATTTATCGAGTGCTCATTGTATACTAGGTACTGTGACAAGCACTTTACACACTGGTTTGTTTCATCCTTGCTATACAATCTTCAAACCCACTTTACAGTAATGAAAACAGGCCCAGGTGATTAAGGAACCTGTCGAAACCTCTATAGCTTAAAATTTTCATTGTCTGTACCTTCTTAGTTCTGCATTATCACTTTGATTTATTTGTTTGTTTATTTACTTAGAGAATTTCCTTGCGTTCTCGTGTAGAGATATTTCTCCTAGAGATGTTTGTTTGTTTAAAGACAAACTCACAGTTGACCTATTACAGTGATCCACCTGCCTCGGCCTACCAAATATTGGGGCTACAGGCTTGAGTCATCTGTCTGGATAAAAAGGGAGTGTTAATAAACTTGTCTTTGGGGCTTCCCTAATAGTAAGATAGGACCTTTGAATCGGGGATTTTTTTTTTTTTTGAGACAAGGTTTCTTTGTAGCTTTGGTGCCTGTACCAGGACTAGCTCTTGTAGACCAGGCTGGCCTCGAACTCACAGAGATCCGCCTGCCTCTGCTTCCCGAGTGCTGGGATTAAAGGCGTGCGCTACCACTGCCCGCGCGAATCGGGGATATTTTAATGGCATTGATAGGGACCTTCAGAGACCATACAAAAGATAGAAGCATACTTTAAGGATAATAGAACGAGTGGGGCCGGAAGGTAGAATGTTACACGGGCTGCCCTGGTTAAGCCCAGCAGGCCACAAAATAAAACAAAAATAGGTGGTGTTGGAAAGATGGTTCAGCAGATGAAAAGTGTTTGGCATCAAGCCTGGGGTTCTGGGTTCAATCCCAGAGACCACGTGAAAGGAGAGAATCAACCCCCAAAAGTTGTCCTCTGACCTCCACTTGTAAGCGGTATCAACAAACTCAATCCAAATTATTTTTTAAGTTAAATGTTTTGCTAATGGACTCCAGTCGCAAGCTTCCTCGAGAACAGTTAAGAGTGAAGGCCTGCATGCACTACTATGACTTGCTGGTGGCTTTGTTTTGAAGGAGGCCTTGTATTCATTTTCAAGCTACAGACCGGGGCATTCTTCATGCTGGGGGTGGTGAAAGTTCGTGGGGAGACGTGGAGAAACGTTGCTCTGCTTCGCCTTCAGACCCTTCCTAAAATGAGAGTGAGGTACAGGGCTCCCCATCCACACCCCCATTGAAGTGATGATGGCAAATCCCCTTTTTGAATGGGTTCCTGGGGGAATGTCCTGGACGCGGGCCTGTTTGGAAGAAGCGACGTGGGTCAATCAATTGAACTAGGGGTATAGGGTCATCTATGGGGTCAGTAGAAATTCTCTCCAGCATATTATGAAAGACTAAGCCTGGCTTCTTCGACGGCCAAGGAACTTGAATCTAGCCCTGAGGTGCTGCACCAGCGCTCCATGCTTATGCTTGCACCTGTGTGGCAGCAAACCGCCCGGGCTTCCGCCTTTCCGTCCTCTGTAGAAAGATCAACACGGAGACCTCCGCAAAGGGGAGATGGGGTTACTGTGCCATGAGGGAGTAGCAGAACGCATCCGCGCGCTTTGTGAAGAACAAGAAAGGATAAAGGGCTTTGATGGTGGGCACAGGAACTGGGGCGTTAAGTGAGGAATGAGATACCATTTACCCAAAGAAAAAGCAGGAAACGCCTTTGAGGGCAATTGGCCCCACCAGTTCATAAGGAATCTGCCCTGCAACTCGCGTCTGGGCACGTAAGCACGGGTGTGCAGTGATCACTCCCACTGCAGCCCAGGTGGTTATCAGCGGCTTTCACAGATCTGTAGTGGCGCGGGGGTGGGGGTGGGGAGAGCTGGAGGAGCGGAGACCATCGGGTGCATCCCGCCTCTCTGAGATGGTGGAGGTGGGGATCTAAGAAGATTGGCATCCCGGTGCGCCCCTCCTCCCAGCAGCTCTCCTCTCCAGCCCAGTCCTAGAAGGAGACACAGGCCGGTGGCCACCTGCCAAGTCAGGCCTGGGCGGCAAGGGAGGAGGGGCAGGGCCCCCGGGAGGTGGCCTTTGCGATACTGGGGCCACTCCTGCAGACTCTGGCCGTGCGGGAGTGAGCTGGCTGTACAAAAGGCCCCGGTGGGGCAAGGTGGGCCTGCGGCAGGAGGTGGGCTCCAGACCCCCCCACACCTGTTGCGGGGCGCGGTGGGCTGCAGAGATGGGCCGCTACTCCGGCAAGACGTGCCGGCTGCTGTTCATGTTGGTGCTCACCGTGGTCTTCTTCGTGGCCGAGCTGGTGTCGGGGTACCTGGGCAACTCCATCGCGCTGCTCTCGGACTCGTTCAACATGCTGTCTGACCTGATCTCGCTGTGCGTGGGCCTGGGCTCCGGCTACATCGCGCGGCGTGGTACCCGCAGCTCGGGCGCCACCTATGGCTATGCTCGGGCCGAGGTGGTGGGCGCGCTCAGCAACGCGGTCTTCCTCACCGCGCTCTGCTTCACCATCTTCGTGGAGGCCGTGCTACGCCTCGCGCGGCCCGAGCGCATCGACGACCCGGAGCTGGTGCTCATCGTGGGCGCCCTGGGGCTGGCAGTCAACGTGGTGGGGCTGCTCATCTTCCAGGACTGCGGCGCCTGTTTCTCGGGCTGCACCCGGGGGCGCCGGACCCGCCCTCCGCAGCCGCCACATCAGGGGGACCCTTGTGGCCCTTTGGGGAGTCCCCAAGGAGCTGCGGCAGCCACAGCCCCCGGCTCAGACGCAGTAGTGACTCTCCGGGGGGCCTCGGCCGGAAAAAAGCTGCAAGAGGGCGCGACCGTGTTCTCGAATGTAGCAGGTGCCTTTCGGTTGCACCCTCCCGTACTGGGACCGCTTTGTCCTTCCCCTCATCCTCCCCCCACCCCCATGCATCTGGTCCCTTTTTCTCATACACTCCCTCCTTTTCCTTTTGTTTCCTGACTGACAACGACAACAAAATCCTCTTCGCAGCCTATTTTGCCCCTCTTGTAACTTAACTTTCTCTCTTCCCTTCCTTCTTCGTTCTTCTCCCTTCCCTGCCTTCTCCCCCACCCCCACATTTCCCCCTCCCTCCTTTCCTCCTTGACCCCGCAGTCCTTATCCTCTCCTGTCTCCTTGTGGCAGTATTGATCTTGGAAATCAATTCTTATTATTGGGCAATAGAGAACATTGCCTAACCCTCCCCTCCCCTTCCCTGGTGCTGCTATCCGGACTTGTTTCCTCCCTTGACACATCAATGTTAGGGCTGTCCTCTGCCCCTTGGGTATTGTGGGTTTGGGGGATAGGTGTAGGCTTATACTTGCCCCGTTTAAATTTGAAAACTGTGTGTTCAAGGGTGGTCCGCGGGCTTCCTCTGGGTTGAAAAGCCCCTGTCTGGGCTGAGTGTGGGAGAGGTGGGGACTCCCGTATACTAGGAGGTATTGAACGTAACAAAACTGCATTTTGAGTTCATTGGTTCTTTTTGTTTGTAGAACTTGTACACAACACAAGGTTTCTTCTTTGAATGCAGGTGATTCCCTGAACATCCGGAATGAACCAGAAGAGACGACAAAAAAAGAGAAAAAATCTGAAGCCCTGAATATCAGAGGTAGGATTGTCTTTGGATTAGCTTGGGTCCCTTTCCCATAGTTCCCAGGGCTGTGCTGCAGCTATGACTTCTGTCTGGCTTTCAGTAAGGCAACAGTGTGTTGGAGAATAGGTCAGCTACCTGCAGACTATGACCCTCTCCTCTTGCCTAATCATTGCATTGATGTTTGAGGGAAAACGTAGTTGCTAATGATTTATCTTTGCTCTAATTAAGCCTCGCTACAGCTGCCTGCTGCACAGGTCAGCACCATGTTCTTCTGAGTCACACATATGTGTCGTGTTCGCCTGAGCTTCACATATCAGTGTCATAACCTTCTGATTGCTACATATGTATCATGTTCCACTAATCTCCACATGTCAGTCATGTTCTCCTAAGTTCCACATATGAGTATTGCCTTCTAGTGAGTACCAAATATGAGTGTTTTGTTCTTCTGACCTCCATATTATCAGTGAAATACTCTCCTTATCTTCACATGTAAATATCATGTTCTTCTGAGCACACATATCAATGCCATGTTCTCTTGACCTCCACATAATATCATATTCTTCTGATGTTCACACATCAGTCATGTTCTCCTGATCCCCACATATCAACACAATGTTCTCCTGACCTCTACATATGTGTCATGGTCTCCTCAAATCCACATATGTATCAAGTTCTCCTGATCCCTATACCTCAATTGTCATGCTCTGATCTCCTATATCAGTATACTCTCTCCTGATGTTCACATATGGACATATGAGTATCATGTTTTACTGATCTCTGCACATCAATATCATGTTCTTCTGATCTCCATATGTGTATTATGTTCTTCTCATACCAACATATGTATCATGTTCTCATGAACTCTACAACCCAGGCCCAGGTTGGTCTGAGCTGATCTCCACACATCAATGGCACATGACTGCTATACTTCATTTTCTACTTTCATGAATATTACTGACATACAATGCACCCTATTTATTTAAGAAGATTTGTGTGTGTGTGTGTGTGTGTGTGTGTGTGTGTGTGTGATGCTGTGGATGGGACCCAGGGCCTTGTCCGTGCTAAACACATGCTGTACCATTCATTGATCCATACCCCATGCAGCTAATTTTAACTGGCTATGATTTGTTCCTTTGGAAACAGGGCCCTCTTATATAGCCATGGCTGGCCTGGGGCTCACTATGTAGTGCAGGCCGACCTTGAACTTGTGACAATCCTCCTCTCTTAGTCCCCTCACGGCTGGAATTGCAGCATATTTTCCACTATGTTTGGTATTGACTGTGGTTTTGCTAACCGTGGAAAGAAAGCAAATTGACCCACTACCCAAGGCTCTGCTCCGTGTGACATTATCGGATGTCTATATTGCCACAATTCTTTATAGTAGAAATTTGCTGAGAAAGGGACTATATCCTGTTTAAAACTCTCACTTCCATGTTCAAAGTTGGGGGTCTGGTGAAACTGTCATTCTTCCTACCCCATGTCCAAAATCAGTAGTGTTGGGTGTCACGAGGGAGCTCACTCCTTGGACCCTGCTGTAGCCAGCATCTTTGCTTTTTAACTTCTCAGATATTTTCCCAGTAGAGTGATTTTAGCCTTAGTCAATTCCCAATCTTTGTGTGTGTGTGTGTGTGTATGTGTGTGTGTTTATGTAGCTTAAGTTGGTCTTTACAGATGAGGTGATATAATCTAGAGAGTGTATGTGGCAGCTTCCCCAAAGTCCCCTTGGCTACTGGCAGAGTTGGGTTGTAATCTCAGCTCTCTTTTCACACATATGGCTCTTCCCATGGCCACACACGCCTCTGGCCTCCAGAAAGGAATGGCTTGCTCCTCCAGTGGGCATATCCCACTTCTTAATTGATAACTGATGTAGCAGGACCCAATTTACCATGAGCTATAAGAAGCCATGGGGAGAAAGGCAGTAAGCAGTATTCCTCCATTGTCTCTGCATCAGTCCTGCCTCCAGGTTCCTGCCATGCTTGAGTTCCTGCCTTGATTTCCCTTAGGGACAGACCAAGTTGCTTTTCATCATGGTCTTTATCCCATCAATAGAAAGCAAACTAAGACACATGGCAAGCATTTTAACTAATAGACCACCACCTCAGTCCTAAAAGCCATCTCTTCATTTTCACCACAGCTACTCTTATTGTAATGGGAATAAGAGATAAATTCATCTTTTGCCACAAAAGTGCAGGCACAACCATTTTTAAGTTCTCTGTAGTGGCTGATATATCTGTGGCTGATATAACAAATCTTAATAATAGGGTCAAGCTTACTGCATTAAAATACTGTCACAGCATGTCAGCAGCATCATAAACAGATGAATGGCAGTGTGACATCACTTGTGAAGACCTCTCCTTTGATGAGATGTTTCTTCTCAGTTGCTCATTTTCTCTAGAGAGAAAGCTCCCATCTTTTCCTGGTGCCCTGTGATTGCGTGCACACACAAACAGCTTTGAAGGCTGCCATCCATCCTGGATTTCAACTTGGGTCAAATTGGCAGTATTGGTATATGCCAGTTTCAGGGGATAGTGGCAATTTTTATGGAAAGTCAGCATGCGAAGGCCAAGCACGGAGGTCTTCTGCCTTTGCAAAGTAACCCTGTAGGCACTGCAACGAATCAGGAGATGGGGGCATCCTTGGAGATCTTTGTCTCAGAACACCTGACAGGTTCATCTCTTGAAATCACAGCTATGCCAGCACTTCTTCCTATACATTGCCTCCCTGTCTTCTCCTGACCCACTGCCCCAGCCCTCTAGTGTCTCCTTCCCACATCCCAACGCTGCTGCACAGGTGAGCAGGTAGACCCTCTGCTAGCTCCTAGTTTGGTGACTCTGGCTGATTATCCCCCTCCCCCAGCTGCCTGCAATGGCATCCACCTGCAGTGGTGCAGTGAGGGTCCCATGCACGCTCTGGTATGAACAGAGGACTCCACAGTTGGTACCCATCATTACTTGTACTTGGTCAGTGCTTAGAGGGACCTGAGACATTGTCATGTGTACCATGGGGACCAGTTTCTGAGGAAAGGGAGGTGGATCATTAGCTTTATCTCACATGAGACTCATCTTTAGTAGGCTTGTGACTCACAGAGATAGCATCAGGGTCTGAGGCTGTCTCTTCCCTATAAGGCATCTTTCATTCAGGCCTCCCTGGAATCCTGCCTGAGTGGCAGTGTTCTCCTGGGGCTGCCTGCTGCAGTCAGTCTCTTCCTCAGGGATCCCTCAGTGTTCTCATCAAGAGGACCCCCTCCTTTTCCCAAATGTCACTGACACACCCAGCTCAGAATCTGGCCTGTGTGCCTTCACTCAGTCGGTGACTGTGACAGCAGCCAGGTACTACTTTTTTCCCCCAAAAAACTAGAAGAAAAGATTGAGGGTTTTTTTTAATTTTAACCTAAAGAAAAGAAAAAGAAAGGTTCAAGGGTGTAGATATTTGACTTAATATTGCATAGAGTGAACATGTGTTAGGATAGCACAGGGGGCTTGGCTCAGTGGTGCATAACAGTCCCCTCAGCACCCCAGAGGCTGGGAGAGGAGAAATGTGAACTGGAGACCAGCCTGGACTAGATAGTAAGAAAAGGACCAAAATAAACACCCCCCTGCCCCACCGCAAAACAAGTTAAAACAATTCCCCAACATATTCAATTTTTATTTATTAGTACAATGAAAATTTCCCCTCTCATCTTGCCAGGGAGCTATGATTCTGTCATTCGCAAGATAATGAACACCCCTTATGCACCCTTTCTTTGACTAGGAAATTCTGTGATTTTACATTTCAAGACATTAGCAGGTGGGGGTGTAGTTTTGTGGTAGGGCACTCACCTTGACTGTTGTAGATCCTGAGTTCTAGTCCAGCACTGAAGACACACTCTATGTCTATATGGAGAGATGGGGGGGTAACAATTTCATCAATTGTGCTATATTATTGGTGGTGGACCTTGAACCTACAGCTTCGTGCATGCTAAATACACACTCTACACTTGTGATCTTCACTCCATCCATGGCTTTCTTTCCGGGCTGAAGTTCATGATGGTTTGGGCCCTAAATTCTGCTTAGCAGAGTTTAGTCATCCCACCTGAGGTAGGAAGGGGAGCTTGTGTAGGACAGGATGCAATGGTCCTCTACCCCTCCTCCCCTAACATTCTGCTGCTGCTGTTCTCAAGAGAGTCACACTATGTGTATCCAGGGTGGCCTTGTAGCTAGCCATCTCCTTAATCCTCCTACATGCTGGGACCACAGTCCCCAGTCGCTGCTCTGGCTGTCCCTCTAGCTGTGTGCCTCTAGGAAGTGAGGTGGGACACCCCCATTAGATTTAAGTGAGGCTACGGGTCCTGAGATAGTAGGTTTTCCTATCTGGGCAGTAACATTTGGTACTATCACCAAGAAAGCAAAGGCTTTCTTTGCGTGTGTCAGGGGAACATGTGGGTAGGGCCACTCCTGGGAGAAGGTTCTGAATTTCTCTCCTGTGGCTGGGAACAGGGACCTGGGAGAATGGGAGGCACAGTGCTAGAAAGTGGAACTGTCTCATGTATATATTGAATCAGTGTCCTGTTGCTTTAAGTAACCACTCAGTAAAAGGCACAGGGACAACCCCACTGACCAGGGGTGTCACTCAGAGGCCAGGAAGTGTGAGCAGCTCAATTCAAGCACCTTCCAGGCCAGACCATTCAGTCTCATCCATGAGCGAGCAGTTAGCAATCGGAATCATTGTCAGTTCTACTGAGTGAACCTTTCTGATACCTGCAGTGGCCAAGCAGACCTTCCTTAACTACATGCTTTCTTCTAGAACAATCTTTTGACAACTTCTATGTGCATTCAAATCACTCTGGCAGTCTTGTTCAAACGCTCACTTGGATTTGATAGCTGTATGATCTTGGGCAAGTTGCTTAGCCATCCAGTGCAATTTCCCCCTTTGTAGAGTGGAGAGGGAACCTCAGGTGGACCTTGGAGGGCGGGGTTCCCCTCCATCCTGCGTCGCCCTTTTCCGCTGGTTTCTGTTAGCACTGTCTCACGTACGGTTCATTCCCATGCTGTGTGTTTTGCTGTTTCTATCTCTTCTAAAAGACTGTTTTCTTCAAGTTTATCTCTTTCCTTCTCATGAGGACCAACTGCTGCTGGTGGTGGATGGGTGGGCGTACTGAGTGGATTTTAATTCCACCATGAGCTCTGCAACTTCACGCACGCTGACCAGGGTCCCCATCTAAATGCTCAAGCTTAGCAGTTCTCTTGGTGACTTCATTGGCTGGTTTTGCTCTCTGCAGTTCTAAGCATATAGATCAGAAGTTCAATACTCTACTTTATTATTTTATTTTATACTGGGTCTTAGTAGGTAACTCTGGCTGCCCCGCAGCTCACAGATATCTGTCTGCCTCTGCTTCCAAATTACTGTAATTAAAGGTGTGTTCCACCACACATTCTTTTACGGCCAAATACCCTGTGCCCAGCACCAGTTTGGCCTGACATACCTCCTACTTCCAACACTGCCCTGCTAGAATGTCACCCACTGCTTCTGTGAAGTATCAGATGGTGGGTGGCCTTTTGGATACTCCACCTTTATGGCCTGGGCAGTTTCATTTTTGTTTTCTCTAAATTTTTATGTTTGTGTTTTTCTGAGACAGGGTCTTAGTGTGTGACCTTACAGAGAGGCCTGGAAGTCTCTTTGTGGGCTAGGCTGGCCTGAAAATCTCCATGTAGTCCAGGCTGACCCTGAATTTTCTAACCTTCTGCCTCAGCCTTCTGGGTAGTTGGATTGTAGGTGGACACCATCATACCCAGTCACAGGTACTCTTCTAAAAAATCATATTTATTTATTGCATGGACAATAAATAAACATTACATACATGCACATGCATGCATGTGTAGCGGTCACAGGACAACTTGCAGGAGTCAGATCTTTCCTTTCTACCACATGGGTCTTGGGGATCGAACTTCAGCTGTTAGGCTCTGCAGCCAGGGCCTCGTCTCTGAACCATTGCCACGGTCTGTTGACAGGTGTCTTTAATGTGAACCCGGTGATTTGAAGCTCTTGACTGGTGTGATTTTGTGGGGTGTACTGGGTCATGTGAATGACAGACACCCCCTTTCTCAGCTCACGACAGGACCCATGTGGGACCGAGACTCTAATGAGTTCTGCTGCTGCTGGTGCTCCGATTTCAAGGGCACAGTTCTGGGGTTCCTTTCAGGGATGCAAATTCTCTGTGTCTACAGTTTTAACCCCACTGACTAGATTTTCCCTGGATTTTCTGAATTCTATTTTAATGTGCATCCCAGACCTTCTTTGCTAAGGATTGCATCTTCCCTGCAATGAATTGGCTGAGACCATTAGAACCTACACCTTTTTTTTCCACTTTGAGGCAGGACCAAGGCCTTCACCCCCCTATATTTAGGCTGAGCAAGGTATTCTTCCAAAAAGAATGGGCTCCAAAAAGCCAGTTCAAGCACTAGGGATAAATCCTGGTCCCACTGCCAGTGGTCCAACAGACTGCCCCAGCCACACAATTGTCACCCACATTCAGAGGGCCTAGTTTGGTCCTATGCAGTAGAACCTACAGCTTTAACCCTTGTGTGTAGAGTTTTATTTTATGTGATTGTGACCAACAGCTTTTTATTCAGAGGAAACTTCTTCAGGCCCTTCTTAAACTAAGCGCCACGGAAATAATGATGGGCCAGTGAGAAGTAGACCAGGGTCTCCAGGAAAAGGGGGAATGAGTTGGGGTTGAGGGCAGCCAGAGAATCCGAAGAACCACTCTTGATGTGTCATAGTTCTGTCTGAAACTATACCCAAGGGACAGAATGATTGCCCGGCATGGGTGAGACGCTGGGTTCCATCCCCTGGCAACCATAAAACAGCAATAAAAGATGATGGGGCCTCCATCACATTGAGCACATAAGGGATTCAGAAGGGGAGCCACACCCGACACCTGACTCATGGAGTATATAATAAAGACACAAACTTTGAAACCAGGAATGGTGACGCATGCCGGCAGTCCCAGCACTGGGCTGCCAAAGTTGGAATATTTGGAGTTTGAGGCCAGCCTGGGCTACACAGTGAGACTTTTTCTCAAGTAAAAAAATGAAACAAAGGTTTAAAAGAATTTAATGTGCAGATGCTTGCTGAAAGAGCACCGCATTGTTTGCTCAGCTCTGTTTGCCATCATAATGCCCTTTGGTGGGGGGTAATGATGCAGCAGTATCGGCTGGTGACACAGGAGGTGACAGCTAGCCCAGGTTCTTCCTAGGCCACACCTCTTCCTGGGCTCTCTGGGTCCTGGGTTGCTGGCCTGAATTTTTTTTGTTTGTTTAAATTGTTTTTAATTAAAAAATTGAAATTGAAATATAATTACATCATTTACCTTTAAAAAACATTTTCATTAACATTTTCATTAATGAGAGAGAGAGAGAGAAAGAGAGAGAGAGAGAGAGAGAGAGAGAGAGAGAGAGAGAGAATGAGAATGTGTGGGTATGCATGTGGAAGACAGAGGACAGAGGCCACCTTGCAGGAATGCCACATTATTCTACCACAGGGTCCTGGCGACCAACCCCAGGTAGCAGGTGCTCCCCATTTGCTTGAACTATCACATGAGATTTTGTTTTCTGAGTAGTTTCTATTGTTATTTTGTTTGTTTTAAGATCATCTTACTACATAGCTTAGGCTGTCCTCCTGCCTCAGCCTCCCAAATGCTGAGGTTACAGGTGTCTATCACACACTGGGCTTGTTTTTGTTGTTTTAAATTCCGACCTATTCAGCGCTCTAAGGTTTGTGAACTGGGATCACAGATTGTCGGTTGGCTCCGACCGTTGGCTCTGGGATTTACTGGTCTGCCTTCCTTCCTGGCAGGTGTTCTTTTGCATGTGATGGGAGATGCCTTAGGGTCTGTGATCGTGGTCATCACGGCCATCATATTCTATGTTCATCCGCTGAGACCTGAAGACCCGTGTAACTGGGAATGCTACATTGACCCCAGTCTGACTATCATCATGGTCATTATTATTTTGTCATCTGCTTTTCCTCTGATCAAGGAGACCGCTGTCATCCTGCTGCAGATGGTCCCCAAGGGACTTAACATGGAAGAGCTGAGTAAGTGGACTGCATGTAGAGGGGGACCGTTGACACTTTAGCGTTGCTCAATCCAGAGGGTTACCATCCCAGAGCGTTGCTTGATTGGTGTGTTCTGAAGCACCCTACATCTCGTGTGATGGAGGCATGCTTCATGTGGCTTGTGGTCTGGGATGATAATTCACAGCTTCAAGAACCAAAGGTTCTTTGTAGCACGATTCTCTTGCAAATTTTTGAGAATGTAAAGGTTGGGCAAAATGCACTGCTGGACTGTTTGACTTCACGACAAGGGTGTGCTATAACTCTATTAAGGTCACTCTGCAAGACCTAGATCTTTTTACCTTTTTAAATTTATACCTTTATACCTTTTTGCTCCCTGAAAGATGAGTCATTCATGAGTCATTCTTTCCAATTAGTTAACATGCATGAGCCGGGGAGTTATTCGGTGGCACATTACACCGTGAAAAGGCCGTGTTAAAGGACCCCTCCTCAGTCTAGGGTGAAGCCTTCTCATTTGCTTTGCTCAGATGCCCACCTTGGTTATGTGCCTCAGAGGCTATAGGTTTCATAGACTTTGAATATATGCCTAGAAGTAGCACTCTGGTAAGTGCTTTTGATTCATGCCGCTACACTAGCCCATCTGTCTGTCTGCCTGTCTGCTTATCTATCTGCCTGTCTGTAAGTCTATCATCTACCTATCTCTATCATCTATTCATCTATTGATCTATCAATCATCCATATATCTTTCATCTACATATCAATTTATCAATCATCTATTAATCTCTGTATCTCTATGTATCTATTTATCATCTATCAATTACCTGTTTATCACCCATCTATCTGTAAACTATTCTATCTATATCTATCTATTTACCTGTCATCCATCTATCTCTCTGTCTATCATCTATCTATCTCTATCTATCTATCATCTATCTATCATCTCTATCTATCTATCATCTATCTATCTATCTATCTATCCATCCATACATCTATCTATCTGAAATAGAGTCTTCCTATGTTGTCCTGACTGACATGGAACTTTCTTTGTAGATCAGGCTACCTTGGAACAGACTGTGCACATGTAGCCCAGGCTGCTTTAGAACTTACTGAGACTGATCTTGAACTTGCAATCTTTTTGCCTCAGGCTCTTGAGTTACTTATGGGCTAACACTGCATGGTGTAGGAAATCAGAGGGAAGGGTGATTATGAGGAAATAGATTCTTGAGGGCAGCTCTTCTTGTTGTTGGCTGTGATAAACACACAGTCTTGGTGGACATGATTAGGCACACAGGCCCTTCCCATGATTCCAAGCTTCTGTTCCAGCACTCACTCTTGGCTGTTATCTGCTCCTGTCTCTTGTAGTGAGCAAGCTCTCTAGCGTGCCTGGAATCAGCAGTGTGCACGAAGTGCACGTCTGGGAACTGATAAGTGGGAAGATCATTGCTACCCTGCACATCAAGTACCAGAAGGACACCGGGTACCAGGATGCTAGCAGAAAAATCCGAGAGATCTTCCACCATGCTGGAATCCACAGTGTGACCATCCAGTTTGAAGCAGTGGACTTGAAGGAAGCCCTGGAGCAGAAGGACTTCTTGCTGAACTGCAGTGCCCCCTGCATCTACCAGAGCTGTGCTAAGAAGCTGTGCTGTCCCCCGGGGACACTGCCACTGGCTCTCGTCAATGGCTGTGCCGAGCAGAATGGTGGGCCCACTCGAGAGACTTACCGAAGCATAAGCGATGCTCAGGAAGTGACCATTGATATGGTTTTGGATGGCTCTCTGAGGCAGCAGGGGCAGACTCTTAGCAAGACTCAAGAGGGACAACATTGGGAAAACAGTACTCATTTTTAGTGGGTGCCCACACAAAATCAGACTGTCTGGACAGGCACTTTGGGTTACCGGCTCTGCTTGTGCAAAGAGCTTTGTGGGCATGTACCCTGTCAGTAGGGGTCGGACGTTTAAGATGTGAGTGCAGCAAGCCTTCTGGTTTTTGTGTGGCGGCTCACCCTTTTACACCACCCTGCACGTCTCATGCTTCCCTGTGACAGTTTTAGTGTGGACGTGAGTTTCCTAAACGAGGCTTCCCTAGCATATGTGTCAGGGATGTCGAAGGCTGGGACTCAGGACTCAAAGTCAGTCTTGTGGTGTTGGGGCTCGTGCGTGCTAAGGAACTGCTCTGTTACGAGATGTGCCCGCTAGCCCTTGCTTTAAAACTGATCAGAACTTCTAGCTGACTCTAAGGGGAGCTCAAAGCTTCAGTGGGTAAGGAAAAAAATGAAAGCACATGAACTATGATTTCCTCTCTTCCCCTCAAAGATCGAAAGTTGGCTATTTGTGGCACTGCAGAAGTATAGATTCCTAGGTCCATTCTTGGACCATGAGAAACAGATACCTAATAAATAAATGCAAAACACATAGTTGATAGGGTGGACAAACAGGATGCCTCTCAACACATTAGAGGAGGTAGACTTTGCTGCAGTGGAGGGAAAAGTGGGTTTTGGACCATCTCTTTGTTCTGTGAGGTATGAGGGAGCTAACGTCTACTTTCTGTTGGGAATGAAGCTGTAGCTGTGGCGTGTTGCTGGTGTTTAATAGTGTAATACATTCTTTACACTCACGAGTGTGGGGACAGACTTCTACTTTCTTACTGACTTACCATTTCTGAGAGTCTCCTGGTAGGATAGCTGCCGCTTACTGTTCTGTTCTGACAATGGTTTTATGATCACATTGATCCATGTAGCATCGACCAGGGGGATGATGAATATTCTGGGGGACAGGAGAATACTCATTCCTGCTAAATAAACAAGCTAGCCTGTCTCTGCTTTAATTAGGCATATTTAAAAGTATTTATTATAGTTGCCAACTAGTAACTGTATGGAAAAGTTGATATCCAACCAAGAAATGAAAAGTAATTTGATTGCTGCTTTTTAATGTGTTTGGTGGCACTTAAAGTTTTATGACTGTGACCCATATTACCAAGTTCAAATAAATTGATGATGATCTGATTTAGACATATAACTGAACTGTATTGGTAGGAGAAAGTGCAGAAATGTCTGTCATGTGTTTTACACCTTGTTTGGGCATCCTCCTTTAACCAAAGCCTCATAAGTACGAGATGGGGATGTCTGACATACGGAGCCCCTCTGTGTTGGATAAGTTTCAAGGCCGACAGAAAGAGATCTTGTCCTAGGCTATCAGCTTTGATCCCATGGAGAAACTACACAGGATTCATCAGAAGTAGCGGATGGTCACAGAAACGGCACCCACATTTTCCAGTACAAGCACCATATTAAAGAAAATGTCTTTATTGGGCGGGGTGACACATGCCTGCACCCCAGCTACTCAGGTGGTTGAGGAAGGAAAGTCACTTGAGCCCAGGAGTTCAGGCAAAATAATGAGAGTCAGTTTTTTGGTTTTGTTTGTTTTCTTAATTATTAGTCTTAAATTTGGAGGCTGTTGGGCAGCTGTGGTCTGGAGTCTAGAAAATTGTTTGTTCCTTAGAAGTTGATTGGATTTAAATCAACCATCCATAGATAAATAGAAAAATATTTAAAACCTTTCTAATTCCCAGAAGTTTATTGCATTAGATTATATGCACTTTATAAACCTGGAGAGGAGCAAAGACAAAATTTCTACTTTGGGCATCAAACGTGTAACAGATGAGTGGACTCCCTAGGAGCCCAGCGTGGTTATATGTGAGCAGATTCCTCCATGTAAACACGTTTAATGCCTTGGCTGAAGCCAAAGGAGAAATTTGTCCCTAACTTAATGAATCTGAATTCATACCACTCTGCCTTATAGTTAAAGGAAAAGCTGTAATTCTACACTTTTCCTGCTACTGGCTAAAGGAATGTATTTTAGTTTGCATGTAAATAACATTCTTTAATCTCTGAAGTATTTTTTTCTGGAAAGAAAATACATTTAATTCCAACACAATTAAACCTAGCCTCAGAAAAACGATCTTGATTGACACTTACACAGCAAATTATAGACAGGAGCCAGTGTGAAATACGGGTTTTTTGAAGACAACCAAAGTGTGTTTAATAACGTGCAAACAAGTAGAGAGGATGCAGTGTTTTTGCTACATGGCTGTCTTCTGCACCTCCAGTCCTGGATGTGTGATATTTTTGTTTGGGGTTTCCTGGGCCATTGATTGTCTTGTTTTTTATTTTAATTCTCTGAGGGCAGTACATGGTATCTCCCCTCCCTGAATCAGCAATCAGCATGCACCCAGTGAACAAGACAACCAACTTTCTTTGAGCTTAGGTAAATAGTGACCCTCAGTCCCTGTTCCTGCATGCTTAGGTTTATCCTAGAACCCCAGCCCCAGGCCTCCTGCCTGCCCTTCCTTCCATCCTGCTTGTCTTCTTGGTTTCCCCCATAAAGTGGTGGTGATCAATCATTGCCAGAACCTTCAAGGTTGTGAGGCATACGCTCAACTGTTGAGCTAAATTCCCAATCTCAAAGACTTTTTTATAACACGCATTATACCCTCTATGGGAAAGGTCAGGACTAGGTGTTCTTCATGCCAACTTGTCCTCTACCCTTCTAGGATTATTTTTGCCTTCCTGTCTTTGGTTGACTGGACAACACATCACTTCCTTCCAGCACCAGTTACCGGGACCTGATTGCTTCATTTTGTTTCCCATCTTCTAATCTTAGTTTTAAAAATTGGGATCTTTATTTCTTGACATTAGGTTATTATAAACACTCACAGGGCTACCAATCTCCATTGTACACACACACACATACACACACACACGCCCTATAAATTAGGAACTCCAAGATTCCATGGAGTGCGTGTTTGTCTTTGTCAGGGTGTCTCCATCCTGACATGCTAACATTCTAAGTTTAGTGTGGCAGGCCCTATTAGGTATCACATGTTATTTAGTAGCATTATTGACTTCTTATCACAAATCCTAAATCATCTTCCCAACCTATGACAGCTAAAAGTTCCTCTGGACGTTGCTATGTATTCCCTGGGGAGAAGTTTTGTGTCCCTTTCTACTTTTGAACTACTAGCTCTAACCATGCTTGAGCATTATTGATGGAACCCTCCCCCACCCAGCCCAACAATGTTTTTAGTGTCCTTCATTCTGCAGGATTCGCTACCCCCTGTCTCCCAGGTGGGCCTGAAGCTCTCCACCCTAGCTTCCACCTCCTGAGTCTGGGGATTATAGGCATTCACCCCCTCATTTGGGTTGGGAGTCACTGCTTACAAGCAATATGCTAAAAGCTATTTCATTTGTTGTGCTGAGGCTAGAAGCCCCAGCCTTGCTAGGCAGGCATCCACTCAAACACTGAACTACCCCAAGAGCCAAGCACGTAGTAACCCAGCAGTTTATCCTTGACGTGAGTTCAAGGCTTGCCTTTCTACCTGAGATTTCAGTTCGGTTACATTTTGATTTGGGTTTTGAATCGTTGGAGATCATTGACTGACAGTGTCCTTCTCCATCTCTCTGCCCTTGCCTGATCTCCTGTCACCCTTTGGTGCTCCTGAGCTTATTTCCAGTCAGGTGACCATGAGTAGGATCAAAGTTCTCCAACCAAGAAAAGTTTCTTAAACTGAACTTGCATCAGACAAAAACCCTCAATGTATACAATGTTCTTAGATTTGGAGCAGCTTCCTTTCTTTTTCTGACACTTCCCTTCTCCCTAATCGTTCCACCCCCATCCAGACTTTTCTTATTTACAAGGAATTTTCTCAGCTAAGTTAGTAGGACCGGCGCCTTTGGGCCAGAGACGCTGAACCTACCCTGAATGTAGTGGGTCCAGTCCAGAAAAAGACGATTGTTAAGGGGAAGCCATGCCTTCTGGAGGCTTGAGGTTCTGTTACAGTATTGTGGAGTTTTGTTGCTTAAAATTCCCCCTTCTCTTCTCAAGGGCAGGTCTGCCAAAGTGTAACTGTCACCTTGTGGGGATTGTTAACACTTTAAGGTAAAGAGTTTCATAACTCCTTGCTGATTGCATGTAATTCCCACAATACATACATGTTGTACATATACACAATGTATGATACATGCCTGTTGCAGGGGGAGAATGTTCAATGGTGCTGAAAATGAAATGTTTCTATGGAAATTAAACAGACAACTCAAAGTAGTTGAATTCGTGGAGTCTTTGTCATTTGTGGTGGCTAATTCATTTTTCGGGGTGGCTAATTCATTACTTAACGTCGGTCTGGTTTCCACAGCTGGGGCCTAGCTGGTCTCTTTACATTCCAGCTCCCCAATGCCTCCGGCAGCACCACAGGCCTCATCTATCCGTTTTCCATGACGGTATCAGGTACCATCATGACTCGGGGTTTTGGAGGTTCTAGTTCGTGAGCAATCAGCCCTGTTCTTTGGGAGCCTGTGCAGGAGACGGCACGTCATGCTGGGAGCCTGCAGTGATGCCAAAGAACTTCTCACTTCATAGCTGGGGGGCAAAAAAGGGAGGATTAGAGTCACGGTCTTCCTCTTTGCTCTACTGGCTTACCCCAGAGCTGGGACGATCTGTAGGCCCCACCTCTCAATAGTTCTAGCACCTTCCAGTTGTTAATAGGCTGGGAATTGTATACTGATACATGGGATTTGGGGGAACATTCTTCCAAGTGGGAGACTATGTTTCAAAAAATAAAATGGAGAATGATTAAGGAAGACACTTGACATTGACCACTAAACACATAACTGCATGTGGCCTAAACACACACATAGACATACACACATACACAAACGTATAAACACACACATGAACACATAAACATACACACAAACATGTAGACACACACATACATATAAACACATATACACAAACACATAAACACACACACACACACTGGTACTCGAATACACAAAGGTCTGCATTCTTCAGAGGAGTGTCTTGCCTGACGTGAACCCCCCCTGCACCCTACCTGGCACTCTGAGCTCTGTTCACCGTGACTATCCTGCAGCTGCTCTCAGAGGCCGCAGACACGCCACAGTCACTACGCATTCACCTGGCTTTAAAGCTGGTTTTCCTTCCTCAGTGCTGAGGTCCCCTCTTTCCCTTCAGTTGCTAAGCATCGCACAGAGACACCTGAAGAACGCTGGTGTGTGGGAGGGTCACTAGTTAGGAAGTGTAGTTTAACATGGCCTAGGAGTGGGGAATGGGCTTGTCACTGTGACCCAATGCCTGAGTGCCAAAGAGACATTTCACCTTCCCAATTACATTTACCATGGCTGGAGAGATGGCTCAGCAATTAAGGGTGCTTGATGCTCTTGCAGGTTGTCAGCACTCATGTGGAGGCTTACAACCTCCTGCAGCTCCAGTTCCAGGAGAGATGACACAGTCATCTGGCACAGGAACTGCACACACATGGCCATGCAGACTTGCCAGCAAACACACATCCAATAAAAATGTACATTTCCTGCGTTGTTTCCACTCAGGGCTTCCTTCTGTGTCAGCTGCTGCTTTGACCCTGCTGTGGACTATAGACTTCAGCCCTCAACCTCCCACCCAAGAGTCCGAGCAGATCCTGACCGGCCCTGGGGTGAAAGCACAGCCATGTCTTTCTTGTCTGGTGTCAGACAAGAAGGGCCCTCTCCTGGTTTTCCACCACAAAGCCACAGTGTGTCAGAACCAGAAGGATCGCTGATTTAAAGCCAAAAGACCTCACACTGGCTCTACAAAAAGTAAATTTGCAGGCTACTTCAGATCTTTGGCTGCGTCTTTCCAGAGAGGAGGCCGGAGCAGGGGGCAGGGACCCCTCAGAAGTGGGGCCTCAATACAGGCTGGGGAGGGTCGTGATAACAAGCAAGCCTCTTATCGCTGTCAGGAAACTGCAGCCCACCCCTAACCACCCCCCCTACCCTCCAAAAATGATCCTGCTGGAGGGCTGACTGTGACTTCATGGCCACGTTCTGCTCCTCAAAGTCATTCAGAAAGAAAGCAACACAAGGTATTGGGGATGAGTGATGTTAATTTAATACCTGTGGTGTGGATTTGCTTTCAGTACGAACAATTTGCACTCACTAGCACCTCCTAGGTGGGGAGACCTGACTGGACTCACAGGGCCGTGGAACTTGGGTTGCAGCAGACTGTGTNACTGTGTGGAAGAAATATCACAACAGTTAGTGTGTTCTGGAGGATATGCTATGAAGTAGAGCGTCTGAGCATTCCATCTGGGTTTAAATCCCAGCACTTTGGTGTTAGCTCTCTGACCATCAGGGGTCCAGCGTCAGAGGACACACAGAATTCTCAGAACTCACTCACACCTTCTGTATAAAGGAGAAAAACAACACTCCTTCCTAGTGAGAGCGAGACTGAAAACGGCCAGGGTAGGAGAGCTGGCTTGTGGAGCATTGGGCCTCTTTAAAAGGTTAATGCTAGAAAGTAAAATGGCACGTTTAACATAGATCAGTATTCGATTAGATATTTGATTAATCAACCAATTATTTATTTACCCAGGGTACAGGTCTCAAATAGCTTAGGCTGGCCTCACACTCAATATAGAGCCCCAAATGACCTTGCATTTTTGATCTTCCTGCTTCTGTTCATCAAGAGCTGGGATTACGGGCAAGGACTGAGTTACACACCTAGCCTGCAACTGGAGTTTAAACTCCCTCAAGGTAGGGCATCCTCAAAGAGCAACACAGACCTGATCAGATACCAGAGACATTCAAGGGAGTCTATTCCTGGGAAATCAGAACACACGTCATGCTAATGGGCTTCCAGGAGTTTCCAGGGTTCAAGCCTAGCTGTTCTTCTTTTCCAATCAGACTCAGAACACCTTGAACAGATTACCAATGCAGCTAACGAACCCAGGCTTCCAAGTCAGGGGCATCAAACTCTTCTCTGAATCTGGGTGGATCTCTACTCTGACAAGGCCCCCCAGCCAGTCACCTCCAGGAACACGCCTGGGTTAAACAAGTGGGGGCTCGCATTCCACACTTACTATGGGGGCAGCTTGGTAAGAGGGGAACTCAAAGGGCAGCTGTAGGGTTCAGGCTCCTGCTAGGTGATGTGAGACAAGGTTCTTTTTAAAAAAAAACATATTTATTTATTATGTATGCAATATTCTGTCTGTGTGTATGCCTGCAGGCCAG